>APFE030491342.1:185595-204020 GCA_000404065.3 Pinus taeda | reverse complement strand
CAGGCCTCTTACCAGAATAAGCCTCCTCGGGTGTACTCATGCCAAGTATCCTGTGAGGACAACGGTTCTCTACATATATTGCAGTATTGCATGCCTCCGCCCACAAGTGAATGGGTAGGCCCTGATCATGCAACATCGCCCGTGCAGCACCCACGATCGTTCTGTTCTTCCGCTCAGCAACCCCGTTCTGTTGTGGGTTATGGGGAGCTATGAGCTCTCTTCTAATCCCTTTTGTGCTGCAAAAATCCTTGAACTCACCAGAGATGAATTCACCACCATTGTCACTCCTAAGAGCCTTCACCTTCTTCCCCGATTCCTTCTCGACCAATGCTTCGAACTCACAGAACTTTGAGTATGTCTCGCTCTTCTTTTTCATGAAGAAGATACAGCACTTTCGAGAGAAATCATCAACAAAGATCACGTAGTACCTGTGCTTTGCTGTCGAAGCTACTAATAAAAGTCCACACACGTCTGTGTGAATTCTCTCAAGGATCGTCGTGGCGCGACTATCCTTCTCGTGAAAGGTGGCTTTCACAAACTTTCCCAAAATACACCCCTTACACTGATTTGACTGCGCAAGAGTGCCTTTAGGAAGCCCAGTAGAGATCTGCTGCAGTATCTTCAAGGCTCCATGGTGAAGGTGGCCCAATCTCTGGTGCCACAGCTTGCCATCATCCCGGCTCACCACTCCTTCTGCCTTGCAGGCCATTGTTGAGCAGCCATCTACATGCAACTGATAAAGGTTCTTAACTCGAACCCCTATCTTCCAGATTTCTCCAGTTGCATTTCTGTGCAGGAAAGCCTTTCCCTCGCAGAAAACAACATCATATCCCTTCTCTTCTAACATCGCCACAGAGATAAGATTCTTCTTTAATCCTGGAACATGCATCACTTCCTTCAATACGAAGGGTTTACCAAACTCCCTCTCAAAGGAAATGGTACCGATACCGGTCGCACTGTATCTACCATCATCGCCCATCTCGATGTGCACTCCAAGATCTTTCTCATCTAGATTAGAAAACAAATCTCTATCTCCTGTCATGTGAAAAGATGCACCACTATCCAAGAACCATACCGATCCCCTCACACTTGATACCAAGCATGTGATCAGTGAAAAATCTAACTCAAATTGTGAGGCTAAGGCCTCTCCCACTGCAGATCCAGCTGCTTGCTTATTTTTCTTCTTCTGTGGACAATTTGTGGCATAGTGTCCATGTTGGTGACAGTGAAAGCACTTCACCTTAGACATGTCCTGCTTCTTGCCTTTTGCACCGGAATGAGAAACTTTCTTGTTCTTCCCCTTCTTTGCTTTGGCAGCCAAAGCGCAATTTTCTTCATCAAGTGCCTTTGATGAAGATCCATCCCTGGTATTCTGCCTGATCTCCTCTTGCACAAGATCCGACCAAAGTCTCTCCCATCCTGGCAACTTCTCCCAACCATTGACAGAGTCCTAATAGGAATGCCAACTCTTCGGAAGACCAAGGAGAGTCAAGCTCACCAAGTCCTCATCATCGACAGTCACCCCCACACTTCCCAGCTCATCTCGGCATTGGGTGAACTTCGTGAGATACTTGGGCATACTGTCGCCTTTCTCACACTTTATGTTTCTAAGTTTATCCTTGAGCGTAAACT
This sequence comes from Pinus taeda, assembly GCA_000404065.3. Lineage (NCBI taxonomy): Eukaryota > Viridiplantae > Streptophyta > Pinopsida > Pinales > Pinaceae > Pinus > Pinus taeda. Next base: position 202,388 of record APFE030491342.1, on the reverse strand, counting down.
TCCTCTGGTCGCTCTTGCTTTGGTATAGATCTGTCAATTCTTTCCACATCAAGTATGGAGAAGCCTTTCCATGGAAGCTGGACACAATGTGATCCCTCACGCCCTCCAACAAAATCCTTCGACACTTCGCTGTCTTCTTTTGCCAATCCCCAACTTGAGCAGCATCAGTAGGTTTTGGGACATCCGCATCTATGAACTCCTTCAACCCATTATCATCTAACACCGACTCCATCTTGTCCTTCCATGAAATATAGTTCGAGCTACCCTCAAGGGCATACTCCAATCGCAATCCGTTGAAAGACATTTCAACTTTAACACCAAGAAAACACTGCTGCAAATTCGAATTCCACCAGCTCAAAACTCAACCGCTTCTGATCTAAAATTCGTGAGAACAAAGTATTTCTTGTACAGAGATCGATTGTATGGGCATTCGTCGGATATCTCACCTTCCAAAAGAAGGATGAATCTAGAGGTGACCTGGCCCGTTTACAGACTCTGCGTGAAGAAATAAAATGTAAACACTTTCTGAATAATATATCTGATGATCAACTACGCTCTGATACCATGTAGAAATTTCATGAATAATATGACACTTATGCACAGAGATTATCTTAATTATACACTATTGTGGAATGCATGCATAATACATAATATCATCTACGTTGATCACCAATTTGCAGTATTACAAAAACAATCGCATGCGAATATAGAAGCATCAATCACACATATCAACACAGTATTTCACGGAAGCATAAAGCTAAAAACCCCAAACTATCTGTATATTATATTGATTGAGATCATGTAACAGTACACAGTACAATACTAGCTCCACCTATTACACACAAACTAGCTTAGATCTTAATCAATCACTGGCCCAAACCTCCTTCGTTGCTTGCCTGCCTCTACTGCGCAATCCTGCATGAGAATAGATGAAAATGGCTGAACCAAACTCATATTTTTCTTGTGTAACACTATGCAATCCTCATTGGCAACTCAATCCCACTGATTGTGCAAATCACATGCACAACTATAGTCACAACTAATAGTTGTCTTGCCCTTTCACTCACCTCTAACACTTGTCTCCACTGAACTATCCATGCACTAAGTTAACTGATGTATTCCTCAATTGAATTATGAGTTAATAATTAGTGAATTAATTAATAACTAATTCACATTACTCAACACTAGTGTATTTGTTAGTTAGACTAAATACAACTAGTTCAACTAAGTCAAACTGAACACAACTCCATCAACTCCTGATCCAACTCCACAGAACTCAATCACTGAAGTCCTAACTGAAGTCCTCCATGAAATAGCTCAAGTTAACCCACAAGAAAAGCATATTTCCTTCTGGCAGTTGCATGTGCCACATCTGTAGCTCGAATTGAAGTGCTCCAAGGGAATAAGATAATGTTTATAGTCCAAATATTATTAAGAGATAATAATATTCGACTGTTCTATTTTTAGCCTGGCAGTCTAAAAATAGACTCCGCCCATATGTCTAAAAATAGAGGTCCATCTATTTTTACCAACTTGACCAATCATCCACAAATATCATCCTGCAACTCATAGACCATGATCCATATGTCTAAAAATAGACTTTGCGCCAAAAAAAGCCAGCGGGCCCACTTAGTGAAGGCAACTTCTTTTCACTAAGCTCCATCATCTTGTTGCATTTTCAACACAAATGCCTCAGGTCTGATCGAGGAGGGGAATTTACCTCAAATGAATTTTTCAACTTTTCTGAAGAAGATGGAATAAGAAGGGAATTCTCTACTGCAAGGACTCCTCAGCAAAATGGAGTGGTGGAAAGGATGAACAGAATGATTCAACAAATGGCTCGCACTATGCTTGATGAGTCTGGAACTCCTGCAACCTTCTGGGGTGAAGATGCATTTGCTTTCGTTACTATTCTCAACAAAACAAACATCCAGGTAAACAGCACTCAAACCCCTCATGAATTTTGGTATGGTAAGACTCCTACTGTAAAATACTTCAAAGTTTTTAGAAGCAAATGTTACATCAAAATGACTGATGAAAAGCTTGGCAAATTTGAACCTAGAGAAGATGAAGGCATTCTCCTTGGTTACTCTTCCCAAAGTAAAGGATATAAGTGTTACAATAAAATACTTGGAAAAATTGTTGAAAGTATTGATGTGGTGGTTGATCAAGCAGGCAACAATCCAAAGCAGATAAAAACCGAAGATTTTGAAGATGATGAGGACTATCCTTCAACATCAAATCATACTAATGCTGAAGAGAAACTTATGAGGCACCAGAAGAACAGATAAGGGTAGAAGAAAAGACTCCATCTAGGTACGTCCAGAAGAACCATCCAGAGACTCAAACTTTGGGACAGAAAGAGGCAGGTGTACAAACAAGAAGAACTATTACAGAAGCTTCAAGCTATCTAGCATTGCTCTCCTCCGTCGAACCACGAAATGTAAGTGAAGCATGCAAAGATGAATGCTGGGTCAAGGCCATGAATGAAGAACTTGAGCAGATTGAAAAGAATAACACTTGGGAATTGGTTCCTAGACCTAATGATAAGAATGTCATTGGGACCAAATGGATATTCAAAAACAAGCTAAATGAAAAAGGAGATGTTATTAGAAACAAAGCGAGACTTGTTTGTAAAGGGTATGCTCAAAAAGAAGGTATAGACTTTGAAGAAACTTTTTCACCAGTTGCCAGACTTGAAGCCATAAGAATGTTCCTTGCTCTTTCTAGCTTTCAAAAGTTCAAAGTATATCAAATGGCTGTGAAATCTGCCTTCCTAAATGGAGACTTAGAAGAAGAAGTGTATATTGAGCAACCAGATGGATTTATCCTTGGAAATGATCCAAAACTTGTATGCAGACTCAGAAAAGCTCTCTATGGTATTAAAAAAGCTCCAAGGGCTTGGTATTATCATCTAAACAAATACCTATCCATCTGCCTTCCTAAATGGAGACTTAGAAGAAGAAGTGTATATTAAGCAACCAGATGGATTTATCCTTGGAAATGATCCAAAACTTGTATGTAGACTCAGAAAAGCTCTCTATGGTATTAAAAAAGCTCCAAGGGCTTGGTATTATCGTCTAAACAAATACCTCCATCAACAAGGTTTTTCAAAAGGATAAGAAAATAGCAATCTATATATAAAAATTGACAATGATAAATTGTCAATACTTGTTGTCTATGTTGATGATATCATCTTTGGTAGCAATGAAGAAGCCATGAGTCAAAACTTTGCTTTCGTGATGCAAAAAGAATTTGAAACATCCCTGCTTGGTGAGATCACATACTTTCTTGGTTTACAAGTCCAACAAAACAAAGACAATATCTTTCTATCACAAACCAAGTACCTCAAGCAGATCTTGAAGAAATATGCAATGGAGGATTCGAAACCAGTATGTACCCCTATGGTAATAGGATGCAACCTCAATGCAAATGATGAATCAGCAGTAGTACATCAACCAACCTATAGATCCATGATTGGTAGTCCGCTATATCTGATAGGTACTCGACCAGACATCATGCATGCAGTTGGAATAGTTGGAAGATTCCAGGAAAATCCAAAAGAAGCACACCTTTAGGTAGTTAAAAGGATTTTCAAATATCTTCAAGGAATGAAAAAACTATGGCTTATGGTATCCTAGAGATACATATCTCACACTTCATGCATATACATATGCAGATTGGGCATGAAGCGTGGATGACAGAAAAAGCACTAGTGGTGGTGCATTCTTTATGGGTTCCAGATTAGTATCTTGGTTCAGCAAGAAACAAAGTTCAATTGCATTATCTACAGCTGAAGGAGAATATGTGGTTGTTGCATCCTGCTGCCACAACTCCTTTGGATGATGCAAACATTGCAAGACATTCAAATCGCTTATACTTCACCTATCTCCATTTTATGTGATAATACAAGTGCAATCAGTATTTAAAAGAATCTAGTCATGCATTCAAAGACCAAGCACATACCTATCAAATATCATTTCTTTGGGAACAAGCGCTTGAACAAAAGGTCAAATTGGAGTATGTTCCCTCCAAGGAACAGGTTGCTGATATATTCACCACACCACTGCCCAGGGATACATTTGAATACCTCAGACAGAAGCTGGTAGTAGTTGATGCATCATCTTGATGTTGAAACTTATCTGTTTCAGAGAAATGTGGTTGTACGTGAGTTTCATGAAGTGCATCTGTGTACATACGCCGGTTTCTATGGATACAGTCACGTATAAGTTGGTTTGAAGAAAAACAGTGGGCCAGACTCAGGATGAAAAGAGTCTGATATGGGTCTGACAGAGACCATCTGGCATAGGTTCAGGGGGAGCATATACTTCTAATAATGCATTATCTTAGAAGATCTTGGTACAATTTCACAACTGTTTTTGTTTCAGGTGGAACAGGTGTAGAAGGAAATCATGGTTGCTGGTTTGGATGATGATTGACAGATATTGCTGATGATAGTTATTGATGACTATCATAGTCTTGTTTTAGATATTTTGTCTCTATGTCATGTATATATTTTATTATTAAGGTCATGTAATGGCTTATTTTGGTTTCCCCACTATGCATGGGATGAATAATGTAATGCTCTTGCTTTTGGTATATCCCCACTTGGTTGGGTGGATGAGTCAATCTCGGTATATCCCCACTTGGTTCGGAGATGGATGTATGTATGAATCTTTGGTGATAGGAAAGTCATTTATGATGTATTGAGTCATGTTCTTCTTGTAGAACATCTTTTTGAAAATTCATCACTCTTTAAATGGAGACTTAGAAGAAGAAGTGTATATTGAGCAACCAGATGGATTTATCCTTGGAAATTATTCAAAACTTGTATGCAGACTCAGAAAAGCTCTCTATGGTCTTAAACAGACTCCAAGGGCTTGGTATTATTGTCTGGACAAATACCTCCATCAACAAGTTTTTCAAAAGGATCAGCAGATAGCAATCTATATATAAAAATTGACAATGATAAATTCAAATTCATCACTATTTAAATGGAGACTTAGAAGAAGAAGTGTATATTGAGCAACCAGATGGATTTATCCTTGGAAATGATCCAAAACTTGTATGCAGACTCAAAAATGTTTTCACCCACATTGGGTTTCCACCTTATATCTTGTGTTCATGTGTGTGATTGCATGTACTATTTACTGCACTTGATTACTGTTTTATGGTTCTGATACACATATTAAGATTAGCTAACTAAATTAGAATTCTGCAAGATATATGCAATTTTTCTCTAACATACATTATCTTAGGACACCTGCCTTATTTAGTTGGTTGATCTTAATCTGTGTATCAGAACCATAAAACAGTAATCAAGTGCAGTAAACAGTACAGGTAATCACACACATGAACACAAGATATAAGGTGGAAACCCAATGTGGGTGAAAACCAACCGCTGCAATTCGTCTCTATCTTCTTTTAATAAGAAACTTATTTTTACAATATTTATGTACTGGTGCAGTCTTATACCAATATGCAGGCTTCTACCTGCAAAAGGCTACAACCATCTCTTGTTCTCCAGTATCTCCTAGAAGGGAGCTATAACCCCTTAGCTCTTGTACTAGTTGATGTACTAGTACATAGGTGTTGACCTGTAGAAGGCTACAACCTTCTCTTTTCTTCCAGGGACCACGTTTCATAAATTTTCAGACTGGATCCATCAGTAACATCAATCAAACATCAAATATATCTACATCAACCAATCTCCTTTGCACCAACCAAAAACTGAATCAAACAATCACTTCTATGAATGTTGTAGCTAGAATACAGTAACAGTAACCAGAAACGAATCCTAGACCCAGAACACTGTAGCAATAAATAAAAGTAGCTAAAACATATTTTATGAGACGTACGCCACTTCAATATGTAGAACCTACGTGCATACGCTGCTATATTAAGGAAAACCTACGTATATGCTGTTTTGAATTACCGAACCAGCGTGTATACGCGTCTTTTCTATGTTGAACTTGCGTACATATTTGTAAAAGATAATTTACCCTTTTCAACTATTTGACATCAGTTATACCCAAATCATCAGATTTACAGATCAAGTCATGCGCCAAATATAAAAGATCAAAATCACATAAAGAAACTTCTCTTCAAGCCTTAAGATCTTGACCCATCAGTAGAACTTATCCTTCTTCTAGCGCTCAGGTTCCTCCTTGATTCAAATCCAGCTATGCACCATAACCCAATGACCAATATTCTAGATCTTGCTCTTCATAAGATATTCAATCCTTGAGTGCCTTTTCCTAATGATCTCCTTCCCTTTTTAAAGTCTTAGGCCTTACTCAATACCATGGTCCAAAACCACTTAGAACCTATACATGGGTCCAAATACCTGGGTTCAACACTTCGGACGAGATACCATGGTCCAAAACCATAGGTCCAAATACCAACGACTAAAAACCAATTTTTCCAAAATGTACACACTTTTTTGTGCATGAAAATTTGTGTATATGCATACGCGCCTTTTGGTCTGTGAATCCGCATGTATATGTGGCTTGGTCAACATGAACTTGTGTATACCTCCTTTTCCTTTATTCTAAGAGCTTGTGAGCCTGAACTGTCATCTCATTGATTTGTCGAGTAAGTTGTCATCAAGGACAATACCTATGCCATAGTGCCAAGCTTGTGTCATAATGCCAACAATCTCCCCCTTTGGACTTGATGGCAACCCCAAGTCACTCTCCCCCTTTGTTATCAAGGGCAAAGGGTTATGCTCCCCCTGACTGTAAGCAAGGTCTGCAAAAAGATGTTCTACAAGAAGAACATGACTTTATACATCATAAATGACCTTCCTATCACCAAAGATTCATACATACATCCATCTCCCAACCAAGTGGCGATATACCAAGACTGACTTATCCACCCAACCAAGTGGGGATATACCAAAAGCAGGAGCATTACATCATTCATCCCATGCATAGTGGGGAAACCAAAATAGGCCATTACATGACCTTGATAATAAAAGATATACATGACATAGAGACAAAATATCTAAAACAAGACTATGATAGTCGTCAATAACTATCATCAGTATCATCTGTCAATCATCAGCCAAACCAACAACCATGATCTCCTTCTGCACTTGTTCCCCTGAAACAAAAACAATTGTGAAATTGTACCAAGATCTTCCAAGATAATGCATTATTAGAAGTATATGCTCCCCCTGAACCTATGTCAGATGGTCTCTATCAGACCCATATCAGACTCTTTTCATCCTGAGTCTGGCCCGCTGTATTTCTTCAAACCAACTTATACGCGACTGTATCCACAAAAACGGTGTATGTACACGGATGCCCCTCATGAAACTCGTGTACAACCACTTTTCTTTGAAACAAATAAGTGTCAACAGCAAGATGATGCATCAACTACTCCTAGCTTCTGTCTGAGGTATTCAAATGTCTCCTTGGGCAATGGTTTGGTGAATATATCAACAACCTGTTCCTTGGAGGGAACATACTCCAATTTGACCTTTTGTTCAAGCACTTATTCCCGGAGAAAATGATATTTGATAGGTATGTTCTTGGTCTTTAAATGCATGATTGGATTCTTTGAAATGCTGATTGCACTTGTATTATCACATAAAATGGAGATAGGTGGAGTACAAGTGATTTGAATGTCTTGCAATGTTTGCATCATCCAAAGGAGTTGCGTGCAGCAGGATGTAGCAGCCACATATTTTGCTTCAGCTGTAGATAATGCAATTGAACTTTGTTTCTTGCTGAACCAAGATACTAATTTGGAACCCATAAGAATGCACCACCACTAGTGTTTTTTATTTCATCCACGCTTCCTGCCCAATCTGCATATGTATATGCATGAAGTGTGAGATCTGTATCTCTAGGATACCATAAGCCATAGTTTTTTGTTCCTTGAAGATATTTTAAAATCCTTTTAACTACCTGAAGGTGTGCTTCTTTTGGATTTGCCTAGAATCTTCCAAATATTCCAACTACATGCATGATGTCTGGTCGAGTACCTGTCAGATAGAGCAGAATACCAATCATGGATCTATAGGTTGGTTGATGTACTGTTGCTGATTCATCATTTGCGCTGAGGCTGCATCCTATTACCATAGGGGTACATACTGGTTTCGAATCCTCCATGCCATATTTCTTCAAGATCTGCTTGAGGTACTTGGTTTGTGATAGAAAGATGTTGTCTTTGTTTTGTTGGACTTGTAAACCAAGAAAGTATGTGAGCTCACCAAGAAGGGACATTTCAAATTCTTTCTACATCACCAAAGAAAAGTTTTGACTCATGGCTTCTTTATTGCTACCAAAGATTATATCATCAACATACACAACAAGTATTGGCAATTTACATTGTCAATTTTTATATATAGATTGCTATTTGCTAATCCTTTTGAAAAACCTTGTTGATGGAGGTATTTGTCTAGACAATAAGACCAAGCCTTTGGAGCCTGTTTAATACCATAGAGAGCTTTTCTGAGTCTGCATACAAGTTTTGGATCATTTCCAAGGATAAATCCATCTGATTGCTCAATGTACACTTCTTCTTCTAAGTCTCCATTTAGAAAGGTAGATTTCACATCCATTTGATATACTTTGAACTTTTGAAAGCTAGAAAGAGCAAGGAACATTCTTATGGCTTCAAGTCTGGCAACCGGTGCAAAAGTTTCTTCAAAGTCTATACCTTCTTGTTGAGCATACCCTTTACAAACAAATCTGGCTTTGTTTCTAATAACATCTCCTTTTTCATTCAACTTGTTTTTGAATATCCATTTGGTCCCTATGACATTCTCATCATTAGGTCTAAGAACCAATTCCCAAATGTTATTCTTTTCAATCTGCTTAAGTTCTTCATTCATGGCCTTGACCCAACATTTATCTTTGCATACTTCACTTATATTTCGTGGTTCGACAGAGGAGAGAAATGCTAGATAGCTTGAAGCTTCTGTAATAATTCTTCTTGTTTGTACACCTGCCTCTTTCTGCCCCAAAATTTGAGTCTCTAGATGGTTCTTCTAGACATACCTAGATGGAGTCTTTTCTTCTACCCTTATCTGTTCTTTTGGTGCCTCATAAGTTTCTTCTTCAGCATTAGTCTAATTTGCTGTTGAAGGATGGTCCTCATCATATTCAGAATCTTCGGTTTTTATCTGCTTTGGATTGTTGCCTGCTTGATCAACCACCACATCAATACTTTCAACAATTTTCCCAACTCTTTTATTATAACACTTATATCCTTTACTTCGGGAAGAGTAACCAAGGAGAATGCGTTCATCTGCTCTAGGTTCAAATTTTCCAAGCTTTTCATTAGTCCTTTTGATGTAACATTTGCTTCCACAAACTTTGAAGTATTTTATAGTAGGAGTCTTACCATACCAAAGTTCATGAGGGGTTAGAGTGTTGTTTACCCGAATGTTTGTTTTGTTGAGAATAGTAACGGCAGCAAATGCAGCTTCACCCCAGAAGGTTGCAGGAGTTCCAGACTCATCAAGCATAGTGCGAGCCAACTTTTGAACCATTCTATTCATCCTTTCCACCACTCCATTTTGTTGAGGAGTCCTTGTAGTAGAGAATTCCCTTCTTATTCCATGTTCTTCACAAAAGTCGAAAAATTCATCCAAGTTAAATTCCCCTCCTCGATTAGATCTGAGGCATTTGATTCTACGATCTGATTCATTTTCAACCAAGGCTTTGAAAGCTTTTAACTTTTCGAAAGCTTCGTATTTATGCTTCAGAAGTCCTATCCAACACATCCTGGAAAAGTCGTTAATGAACAATATAAAGTAGTCTTCTCCACAAGGTGACTTTTTCCTTGATGGACCACATAAATCAGTGTGGACAAGTTCAAGTGGCTTGCTAGTTGATCCTTCCTTCTCAGGGAAATGTGTTCTGGTTTTCTTACCAAACTGACATGATTTGCATATTGTATTGTATGGAACTCTAATGTCAGGAAGATCACGAACAGCTCGATATTTGCATGCTTTCCTTATCTAAGGGAAGCTTAGATGCCCCAATCTTCTGTGCCATAGCCAATGTTCATCATTTTTGCGTAGATAACATTGTTGTTTTCCTCCCTTGAGTATGTATAGATTATTTGGAGTTCTTATGCCTTTGATCACTGTTTCTCTTGTATCAAGCTCGTGAACAATACATCCATTTGATCGAAATACTACCTCATTTCCTTGGTCACACATTTGACTAACACTCAATAGATTATGCTTTAAGCCATCAACATACATAACATTTCTAGCTTTGACCTTTTCTTTCAAAAGAATAGAGCCTTTACCTTTTATGAGTGCAGGGGTGTCATTTCCAAATGAGACCTTCCTTTCCTTTTCTAAGGCACTATATGACTGAAGTTTTTCTTTATCACCCGTCATATGTTTCGAGCATCCACTGTCGATGTACCACTGATTTTCTTGTCCTTCCGCATATAAAGCTATACCACATATTTCTGGTTGTAGTTCTTTCTTTCTCCATGTTTTGGGACCCAATGAAGCTTTCTCCTTCTGAGATGTTTGCCGAAACTTACTCCTGCATTTAGAATCTTCATGACCAAAGTTGTTACAAATAGAGCATTCTATTTCATTTTCAAGAGTAGAAAAGTTATTTTAGGTTCTCTTCATGATCCAAGTCACACTCCTTTGATTTCATGCTTCTCTAGTCATGATGGTCTTGTAGGCAACACATTGAGCAGCTTTGTGTCCAAAGTTATGGCATGAGAAACATTGGCCATTAAAGAAATTCCTGTGATTATCAAATCTACCGACCAAGTGATTGTAGTTTCTATTGACATTCATTCTTGAGGCAAATTGAGAATGATTTACCTACAGTTGGTTGTAGCTTATCTTCATCCCTGAAGTAGATTGACCCTGATTTACCTGGTGATTCGCTTTATGCCTTTGCGGACAATTGTCAACCTGTTCACTTCTCCTTGATGCATCAACATAACTTTTGGATGTGGATGACTTATGTGCTTGAGATGCTTCTTCAGTATATCCAAGACCTATCGTGGTTAGAGGAGAACGCTGCACTTTGATAATCTCATCTAAAGTTTCAAATCCTTTAACAAATCTAAGATTAAGAGCTTTTGTTTTCTCAATATCTTTTCTAAGTCCCACAATTTCACATTCTAACTTTTCATTGTGTTTTTCCCTTTCTGAAATTTGGAATGTCAAAGTATCTATAATCATACTCTTTTCTTCTAAACAAATTTTAAGTTTAGATATTTCTTCATAGAGACCGTCTTCATCTATAGCATCCAAGAAATCATCATCTTCAAAAGCCATCAAAAGTCTATAATCATTACCATGTTCATCCTCATCACTATTTGAAAATCCATCGTTGTCTTCATGTGTATAATAGCTCTTCTTACTTACATTCTGTTTTCTGTTCCATTTAACTGGTTCCTTACCTTTATCAAGCTTATCTTTATGAAGACATTTAGCTGCATAGTGACCGACTCTTCCTCAAGCAAAGCATTTGAAAGGTAGCTTACCTCTGAATCTTCCAGAACCCCATTAAAGGTTCTTGACAAAGTTTTATTTTTCCTCTCCTTCTGACGTATGTCCTGACTCATTGTATTCTCCTTTCCCTGAAGCTTTGAATGCAGCTTCTCTCATGTCTGATGGACCCCCTTTTCTCATTTCGAAAGCAGTTAGAATTTCGTGCAGCTGAGACATGGTAATACTCTAAAGATTCTGCTTTTCTTCTATGGCAGAAACTTTTGATTCAAACTATTAAGACAAAGATCTTAGAACCTTTTCAACTAAAGTAACTTCTTTTATCTCTTCACCCAAGTTTTTCATGTGATTAACAATCTCATCTATACATAAGAAATAATTAACCACACTTTCATCATTTTGCATTCTGAGAGTTTCATATTGAATTCTGAGAGATTGTAGTTTTGCACGTTTTACCTGATCGTCTCCTTCATAACTTAGAATGATCTTGTCCCATATTTCTTTGGCGGTTTTGAGTTGCATAACCTTGACGAATTCTGATTAAGATAGACTCCCCAATAGAGTATTGACAGCCTTTGCATTTGTTTCATACTACTTTTTACCAGCCGTATCTGTGGGAGTTGTTGATGGAAATGTGTATCCTCCTTCCATGATATCCCAAACTTCTGTGCCAAGAGATTGAAGATAGGTTGTGGTTCTTACATTCCAATAGACAAAGTTGCTCCCATCAAAGATTGGTGGCCTGATGGATGCCTCCTTTTTGTAATTGCTCATGATGATAGATCGTCCTTCAAGCGATCAAGCTTCTTCTGAAGGACCCGCTTTGATACCAATTGTTGGAAATAATACTGAGGGGGGGTGAATCAATACTATCAATTTAACAATTTTTCATTTCCATAAACAAATTGATATATGCTACTTATGTTAATTCAACCTACGTATATACGCAACAGTGTTTAGAGAAAACTACGTATATCTTGCAGACTTCTAATTTAGTTAGTTGATCTTAATCTGTGTATCAAAACCATAATACAGTAATCAAGTGCAGTAAACAATACAAGCAATCACACACATGAACACAAGATATAAGGTGGAAACCCAATGTGGGTGAAAACCACCTATTGCAATTCGTCTCTATCTTCTTTTAATAAGAAACTTCTTTTTACAATATTTATGTACTGGTGCAGTCTTATACTAGTACGCAAGCTTCTACCTGCAGAAGGATACAACCTTCTCTCGTTCTCCAACATCTCCTGGAAGGGAGCTACAACCCCCTTAGCTCTTGTACTAGCTGATGTATTAATGCATAGGTGCTGACCTACAGAAGGCTACAACCTTCTCTTTTCTTCCAAGGATCACGTTTCATAAATTTTCAGACTAGATCCATCAATAACATCAATCAAACATCAAATATATTTGCATCAACCAATCTCCTTTGCACCAACCAAAAACTGAATCAAACAATCACTTCTCTGAATGCTGTAGCCAGAATACAGTAACAATAACCAGAAACCAATCCTGAACCCAGAACACTGCAGCAATAAACAGAAGTAGCTAAAACATATTTTATGAGACGTATGCTACTTCAATATGTAGAACTTGCATGCATACGCTGCTATATTAAGGCAAACTTGCGTATATGCTGTTTTGAATTACCAAACCAGCGTGTATACGCGTCTTTGTTATGCTGAACCTGCGTACAAATTTGTAAAAGATAATTTACCCTTTTCAACTATTCAAACATCAGTTATACCCAGATCATCAAATTTACAGATCAAGTCATGCACCAAATATAAAAGATCAAAATCACACAAAGATACTTCTCTTCAAGCCTTAAGATCTTGACCCATCAGTAGAACTTATCCTTGTTCTAGCACTCAGGTTCCTCCTTGATTCAGATCCAGCTATGCACCATAACCCAATGACCAGTATTCTAGATCTTGCTCTTCATAAGATATTCAATCCTTGAGTGCCTTTGCCTAATGATCTCCTTCCCTTTTTATAGTCTTAGGCCTTACTCAATACCATGGTCCAAAACCACTTAGAACCAATACCTTGGTCCAAATACCTGGGTTCAACACTTCGGATGAGATACCATGGTCCAAAATCATAGGTCCAAATACCAAGGACCAAAAACCAAGTTTTCCAAACTATACGTGCTTTTTTGTGCATGAAAGTGCGTGTATATGCATATGTGCCTTTTGGTCTGTGAATCCGTGTGTATACGCGGCTTGGTCAATGGGAACTTGCGTATACCTCCTTTTCCTTTATTCTAAGAGCCTGTGAGCTTGAACTGTCATCTCGTTGATTTGTCAAGTGAGTTGCCATCAAGGACAATACCTGTGCCATAGTGCCAAGCCTGTGTCATAATGCCAACAATATATTCATTGTGTATCCTCCTATGCATGTTATTTTTCCAAGTTTCGTTATTAAAAATATTGTGCATATTTCAACAAGTTTAGTTGAATGTCATAGCACCTACGTGAAATAAAAGGAAGGAAATCAGAAAGAAAAAAATAAAAATAAAAAATTCTCAGTGTGAATATTTGCAAAACAGGCTTGGATTCACCTGTAGGACCCGCCAATTCGAGGGTTGGAAGGGTCGATCGAAAAGGTTGAGCTCGAATGTGTTCATGCTCGACTCAAGGTACATAGGTTGAGCTGTTGGGTCGACCCGCTATTCGGGAGTCGATACAGTTGAGGTTACAGTGCCTAGTCTACCCCAGAGGTAAGGTTAGCTGGATCTCTAGGTTGGGAGTCAAGCCAAAAGGCCAGATCGGGATCGAGGCCCTGGTTAGAATTGTGTTTTGATGATTTGCAAATGAAGTCATCCTCTATGTTTCTGGAGGATTGTGTCTACTTTTCTACGTGGGGAAGTTCCATAGTGGTAGGGCAACCACGTAAGGTGCCACATGGGTATTATGTGATCTCCACAAGGGAGTCAATGATGACGTGGCAAGGTTTATAGTTGTCCTATATTTGAATGGTTGCATCTTTTGATCTGTAAGTCAGATTGAGGTAAAGTAATATCATTGGAAAGGTCTTGATAAGAGAGACGCAACGATATTATTTGTTTTAAGTTTTGAGGAAGTTGAAAAGGATAAAAAAAATTGGACCTGATTTCCATAACTAGAACTTGGATATTGGGTCAACATAGGAACTACCTCCTACTAATTTAGTTGAGGTTGGGGTTAGTAGGGGGCATGCTACACCCCCACTTTGGAGAGCAATAATGATCATGGAATGCCTTCCTCATCTGCCTCCAATCCTTTTCCTCTTTCCAATGAGTCTCTTCTCTTTTGTTCGTTGCCCCACCCGTCTGTCTGCCTTTCCCTTGTGTGTTGACAACGTCATCACATCCTAAGTGAATTGAATAGTCTTGTCCTAGTGCATGGGTTCCCATACCATCTTCAAACACTTATATTGTCTTGTCTTGAATTCCTATAGGCATGGTCATTTCCCCAAGTAATCCCCCCAGCAACTTCTCCACTCAAGTTCTGAATCCATCTCCTCTTCTAAGCTAGTCATTGTATTACATTTTCCACATTATTTACATAAATTTACAATTCATAATAATGCTTACAAGAAGAATTAGCAAAGGGGTTGTTACATAAACACTAGTTTTATTTTCAGGAATCGATTTTAAAGTTTTTATTTTTAACATTAAATATAAGGATTACCATTTGTGAAACCAAACCATCAACGTAAGAAAATAATTTTAGACCAAAAAATATGATGTTTTTATTATGTTCCATCAATGTCAAGAGTTTGTTTTGACAACAACTAAAATTACTATGTAAAACATAAAACAACCCTGTTGCATATGGAAACATGAAACTAGAAGCATAGAAAAATGTGAGGATGAGTTGATGATGCCACTATAACTGCATGGAGGTCAAGTTGATGTGGAGATTTCTATTGTAGTTGTCAGTGTGCATGAAGAGGCAAGACCCTTGTCTCTAAGAAGAATAATTTCAATTTGTTGTAGTCGCATAGCTAGATATCTGTCCTGCATGGATTAGTCTTGGTTCTCAGTGGTGATGTCATTAAGTTGGTGGGAAATCTCAAGATGGACTTCATGTGTCTCTTCCAACACCTGGCCTAGTAAGGCTTTTATATGCTAGTAAAATTCGACTATGTAGAGATATTGATTTTGTCTTCTGCGAGTGTGACCTGGATTTGGAATCCACTCAACGGTTGATGCAAGGATATCAGCATCAATGATCTTGCTACGTTCCTCCATGGCGGATGTGGAAGCACCATTTAAATTTCGTTGAACATGTTCTGGTGTGAGGACTTGGAATCGTCTAGCTATAAAAAAGGCACGATAACGAGCCTAGACATTGCTAGTGCCACGACACAAGGAGCCCCAGTGGCTCCACATTCGTTCTCGGGGCATGTTGAGTGAATATTGAGTAAGAAATATGTCTAATAGGGATGCCCAGTGAGGTTTGAAACTCTCGGAGGATAAAGACACAATGACTTAGAGTCAAAAGAGGGTGAGGATTGGTGATGTAGAGCCTAGAAAAAGCGCAAACAACAGGGAGTGTAGGGATGTGAAATCAAGGTGAAAATTAGGGCATAATGCTTGTCTTAATGGTGGAGCAGTGGAAATAATTGATGGAATGCCCTAGCATTATGCATAGTGAGAGGAAGGGTGGAAGAAACATGTGGTGGCTTCTAGAGCATACTGAGAACTGAGCAACATAAAAATGATTAAGAAACCAATTGCTAAGTGGAACACAATGGACTGGTACTTGATGCTAGGCCTCATATGGCTAGCTAAAACCAAGATTTATGTTGCTAGTGTGACAAAATTGACCTTATTGAAACTAATTGTGGTAGGTCAGCATGCTTGTGACTAGGTTGTGAGCTAAGTCTCACTACCCAAGTGCCAAGATTTCTTTGCTGAAAAAGAGTTGAATGAAGGTCCGTTCACTGGTGGCGAGCTCTCCTCTCGGCGTATATACAAAACTTAAAACAACCATGAAAGAAATCACACAAACTGAGAGAGAACAGGGGGCTTCGTAGTGAGGACATAGCCACCCAAAATTAAGAGGTAAACAACAAGGCAATAACAATCGCTCAGATTGGGAGGTGAATTCATGTCAATAGGAGCATTGGAAAATCAAGGCATAAACCCAAAAACGATGAAGGAAAGCGACCTAATAGTATAGATTGTCATTAATTATGCATGCGGGGTGGTAAACTTGCGAACAAGTGAGTTTGCTGCATAAATGAGGGGATGGGATGGTCATCCATCGCCCCTTCTACCACTCGTGTACACTTCGATCAATGATTAAATACATATAATTATTAAATTTAAATTTAAAAAATAAAGTTTTAA
>APFE030491342.1:141962-185575 GCA_000404065.3 Pinus taeda | reverse complement strand
ATATATATATCTATAGATAGATAGATAGATATAGATATATTTGGTAAATTTCATTTATAGATTTCCATTAATAACCAAAGATATTACATTGAGATATTTTCATACATCAAAAGAATAACTTGAGAGAGCATATCTTCAATCAGGGATAATCATATATATAGTATTATTACTATAGTAAAATTATAAGGATAAAAATACCTTGTGCTAATGCAAGAACAAGATAACCACAATAAAAAAATTACTATCCAACATCCTCCTTTTGGTTATGAAACAAGCCTATAAAAAAGTACAAAAATGTGCTCCAGAAATACATATCTTTGAACCACTGGCATTGACGATAAACTAACATAAAACTTCTTACAAAAAACATTTATTAACCAATAGTAAAAACTAAGCAATATGCTTGGTGGACTTGTTAGTCCGAGATGATGATGGGAGAGGTGGGTGAAGAATTAGCATGCGGAGAGGTCCCAACTGCAGTGTTAATGACTGCGAGCACCTCTTGTTACTCAGTAGAGTCAGTATCTGATTCAAATACCACAAACCACTCCACCCGAGTAATTCTGACCACAATGTCATCGAAGTTGTAACAAATGTCCCTTAGAATTCTCTTGATCTCCTCTTGACTTGCAAACAACTTGTATTTGTCTACCTTCTTATCCCGAACGACTATACTCAATAGTGTTTCCAACTTATGGTGCAATCTAATAGAATGGAGGAAGTGTAGCCTTCACTTATGGAAGTTCCATGAATCAGGAACCCACTTAAGGCTACTGCCTCCAATCTTGGAATCAAAGAAATATATGCAATTCCCAAACTCCCTAGCTTCTAAGTGAAGAATTTCCTTCCTCATTTTGAGAGGAACAGATTCAAAATGGTTGGCCATAGACTCCCAACCGAAAAAACGTCGGTGTCGCGAAGAAGATGACCCAGGTGCACCACCACGATGGCTAGGTAGTCTCTGCCGAGGGGCCAAGATGCATATGAACTTCAGATGTGAAGGGAAAAGAAAACTCTTGAAAGTGGATAGACTAGGATACATAATGTGAAGGGAGGGTAGGACCATGACATAAGGAAAACACTAGACAATATGTTAACAAGAGAGATCAAATTTAGTGACTGAATAGGGAAGATTAGGAGCCCACGACGCTTGAAAACATAAAATCACCCTAAATTCTTGAAACCCTGAAACTTGAGTGGACAAAGAAAAAAACAAAGTTAAAATTTTAGAGAGAGTGAAATTCTATCTGAGCCATAACAATTACCAAAACCAAATGGAGAAGGTACCAGGGTACACACTCCAAAAACCAATACAAGGAAACTAAAGGAAATTTTGTCAAGGTCGAAGCTTTGAGATGACGTGGATGGTAAAACGACCACCAGCTTGAATGAAGGATTGGAACCTCGAGATGTGTAAAAGGAGCACAAATAGCATTGACCGTTACAGTAAATCACCAAATGACCTCACAATATCCAAACCACTAGAGGATTAAACAACAACCAAACAATAACACTGAAAGGAGAGTGACAAGAAAATGAAGCTCCTCGTAGTCCAAAATAGGCAGCCCTTGTCCACCATGCATAGCTTAACCACTGGGATGTTTCGTCATCATAAACCATAACATAGACATATTTCCACCTTGGGAAGTTACCCATGCATATATAGCAAGGCGAGGACGTGGGAGGTCAATAACGTTGCATGAAGTAAACAACGTGAATGATCTTCATGGCAAGGCAAGTGTACGGCAGAGCACAATCTTCAACCAGCCCAAGGAACTTAAGTATCATATGCTCATGAATCAACTCTCCCCGTATGTCAGGGAATTCTCCGCCCGCGTCCAGTTCACCATGAGAGAGGTAATCCATCTTGGTTTTAAGGAATGAAGCATGTTGCCAAAACAAAATTTGTACCTAGATCCAAAAGCTCCCACCTACACGCATTTAAGTTGACGGGATCAGAGTGAGTGAGACATAGGTTGTGAACGGTGAGGACACCACGTGGGGAGCATGTGATAATAAGTGAAAAGCATGGCAACCAATAGATCCCATGCTATTGGGTATTTAATGCCGTTTAAGAGTACTTCACCATGCATGCATGGACATGTAAAGGGATGGCCCTCCGGCCGAAAACGACTCCAGCTTCCACCGGAAAATACTGACAGCCTTCATTAATGCGATTTCATTTGAATTTTGAAAACGCCCGCCCAAATGTTAGATATTTTAATTTCAAATTCAGGAATGGTTATTCAGTTTCATCAAATGGCGTATAGCAATGCATCAGAGGTCAGCTGGCTGTGGCGAAAGGAGGCGAACTCAGTATTTCACGATTCGAGCCGTGTGCGCCAGGTCTGTCATTTATTCATTCACAGGGTTTTAAAGAATTTGCTGCAATTCAGAGAGCGATCTTTTTGGATAAATCAATAGCGGCAAAGGCAGCGGTGTTCACGCGGTGGATGGAAATTTCTCCGGCGCGGAGAATATTATGTTCACAGACTCGGCGGAACTCTCTGAGCGGGAAGCGGCTGGACACAATTGTGGAAGAACGCACTCTTACCAACGAGGAGCTCCTGGTCGACGTTCAGTCTGGTTTTGATAATGTCAGTAATCTGGAGTTCATGGACGGTAAAAATGGAACGATTACACAAAGAGAGCTTTAACTTTTCATTGAATCCCGATCTTCTGGTTTTAGCTCTGTAAATAACTCGATGCCGAGGCAGATTTGTACAAAAGATGTGGCCACTACCAGACAACAATTTAGGTATATATTCGCAATTGCAGTACAATGTAATTAAATATATTGTTTGGAAAATCGAGTTTCCAATCTTTTTCCCGTTTTTAACGATGAAGAGTTTGATTAAATTTATTTTACCCTAATGAAATATTTGGTTGGCAAATCATTTCGCAAAAATAAAGTTGTTTCTCGAGGAGATAATGGAGAAACCAAATCTTAGTTTAAAAAATATTTTAAAGATTATTTCAAATGCCGAATTTGTGCGGAGAAACAATCGGCCATGTTCCGGAATTTATGACTTACAGTTACGGATCTATTTAGTCCAAACACTTCCAACACAGACGAGCAAGTTTATGCCTCAGTTCTGTTTCCTCCATTTTTTATGTTTTAAGTTTGAACTTTAATCATTTTCCATCGTGGATTAACTTAATGTTTATGTAGGTTTATAATCGTTATAATTAGGATTAAGGTATATATAAGTTTATAATTTATTTATAATGGATGTTGTGAATTAAATTAAGGTATATATATATAAGTTTATAATTTATTTATAAGGGATGTTCTAATTAGGATGTGAATTAATTTTTTTTAAATTAGCTTTTATTTTTATTTTCTTTATCAGGTTTGAATTTTACTTAAAACTTAGTGAAGATTAAAACCCTCCACTTTAGGTTAGTATTTATTAATGCTACGTCATTCATTTTTTTAAATTTAAATAATTTTTTTTGGATGATTTAGTTAAGAATATGTATTTTTTTTCTTTTCGAAGATTATAAATTTAAATATAGAATAAGGTAGAGAATATACACCTCCATAAACTTGAAGAATAACGTACAGAACATACACTTCCATAAATTTGAAGATTCAAATAATTACATAAAAGGATATTTTTGCTATAACTTTAAAATAATAATAATAATAAATTGCATAAAAAAGATTCAAATAATTACATAAAAGGATATTTTCGCTATAACTTTAAAATAATATATAAATTTTCCAAGTAAAAATATTTAATAATTTATATTTTAAATAGAAAAAATGGTTATAATTACTGTAAGCAATAAAATAGCTACTTATATAATTGATTGAGCATTTATATAATAATTAAATTAAATATTGTTTTTAAATTATACAACTAAAATGAAAAATTTAATGTATGTGTGAAGGCTAAGTACTTTATACTACTTTCAAAAAGATGTACATAACAAATCTTCATGAACTGTCACTTGAGAAACCACACCAATCTTGGTGGAGGGGGATCATTATCATCATCAAAGGAGGTGAAGGCAAGATTTGTCAATTTCTTGGCTAGCACAAAAACCTTTTTACCCAACCTGTCCATTTTTCCTATCATTTCAACGGTCATCCACACAAGAATTTATTGTCGAGTATTTGCATGATCTCTAAGGACTCTACCCATGAAAATTTTGATGTGTCAATACGGGTTGATAGTTTGCATGTAGGAAGATTGACGAGCCTGAGTGAGATTGCCTATTTTAGGGATCTAATTCTTGGTATCTTGATCGATCTATCTGAAATATATTTACAAGTATGATGAACTTCATATTCTACCTCAGAGATAGTTCTACAAGCTTCTTTAGAGATAAATTCCATATATCTGGTCATGGAATGATGTGTTGCAGTATGCACACGAGATTGAGTAGATGAGGGAAAAGGAGAGTCAAGGTTGGAAAGAGAAGTGAATCTTCCTATTTTTCACCCTCAACAATGAGTAGAAATCCCTTGCTAAACCATGGAGAAGAGAGAGTGCGAGAGGAGGATATTAGAAGAAGAACCCAAGAGAGCAAAACATGAGTTGATATCTAGGGGAAAGCACCCAATAGGGATAGGGGAGGTTCTAAGGAATATACCAACCCACCATGGAAAAAAGAAAATGAGGAGAAATCTCCAAGAGATTTGTCTAGACTCATAGCAAACCCCAATAAATAAGAAGGATTACAAGCAACACAATTGACCACACTAATGGCAAAAAAACCCAAATAAAATAAAAAGACCTAGAGAAGGAAAGAAAACCTCAATGGATGATGAAGCAAAGTTGCATGCAAAGGACAAAAATGAGGGAATTAGCAATTAAAAAGCTAGAAAACATTGAAAAAACTAATAAACCAAACCTACGACCTGATCGGGGAGCAATCTGGGAGTCAAAAATCATAAAGCTTAAGCTTTTTATCTTCCAACTAAAAGCCACCATCAAGCCTGAGAGTAGGGGCATTTCTACTAAGAGTCTTGCATCATGTTGACAACCACCTCTCAAATCTAGCCAAAGCTCCAAATAAAGGAAATTACCACAAAGGAACCAAAAAAACCATAAAGAAGTTTCGCTATACAAACAAAAAATTGTATGAAGATAGCATATCAAACCAACATATGCATGTATTTGACGAGTCAGAAGCCAAAATTTATCCCACTTACGCCATCCTATGTCATGATAAGCTAGTGTCTTCCAAATAGTTTCCATTATTAATCTCAAAATTGGCTAGAAGGCAGAAAATAAGACTAAGTTTCCTCCCTAGAGCTTCCACACAACAATCTCCATCATTCCTGTAGCCTCACATGATTCAACCACACCCACCCTCAATCACCTATGTACCTTCATGCATCCAAACCACCAAATGGACCTTAAACTTCCACCATGAATCATTTTTTGTACACATATCAAGACATGGGCACCCACCATGAGAGAAAATTCAAAATATTGTATTTATATAAATTTACTAAGTAAAATAATGTAAATTGATTTTTAATTGATGAAAAAAAAACAAAACTATTATATATTAAAATTATTAGCTATTTAATTATTAATAATATCAATAAATATTTTCTATGATTTAAAAACCTTACCCATAAAAAATACATCATAAAAATATTACAAATAACAAAAATCCACCTTAATTAAAATAATTTTTATGTCAATTGTTTCTCTCTTTTTATATTCCATACAAGGAACATACATGTTTCGGGGGATTGTTAAGACAATTCGGCTTCAGACGATTCTAGTAAATACTCATTATGAGCTTAGCATGTGACATTCGAGAATCTAATTATCCTTGGTCATACAAATATTGTTATCCTTGGTCATAGATTCAACTTGATATGGTCATCTCCTTCGATGGTTTATAGCCTTGAGGTTTCAGTGAGCCATAAATTTTTCCATGATATTTTGATGTAATGTAGCCTAAAGTTAAACACATTATGACTCCATTATATGTATTGTTAATATTCTTATTCCACTATCAACAATGATAACAACTCTAGTTAAACTTGTTATTGATCTTAATTGTCTTCTACTACTCCCTTCATTAGGGCCGTTGAACATTCTAATCCCACCATCTACATTGCTACCCTTTCTACCATCATTATTGGTAGATAAGGAGGGAAGATAGAGAAATAAACCTTTCTATCCTACCATCCACACTCATCTCTATCAGCACTACTTATTCCCCCATAATGATGGTAACATGAATTATAATAGTAGTAGTTGAGATGGTACGATCAAAATGTTCAGTCACCCCACTTATGGGAGTAGCAACAAAAAATTTAGATCAATAACAATTATACTCAGTGCTATTGTTATTATTGACAATGTGATAAGTGGAGTTAGACAAACTTGTCAATTTCTACCGGAACAAAGAAAAGCATAAATTCTTCATGCTTTTTGGGATGAAGCTAATGTTATATGAACACAAGTTGATCAACCCATTTTTCAAACATATAGAACCATCGTGAAACAACTGCCTTAAGTTATCATCTTAGAAGAACATATCAATAATGATAATAATTCAATGTGACCAATTCAAAAGACTTGCATATTTACATGTTTTGAAACCAGAGATAACTATCAACTTTGTCGATTGGAAATGTTTTACATGACATGAAACTTTTTTATGGAATAAATTTTTACTTTCCAATAATTTATTATTTTATATTATAACTATTTGAGCTACTCCCTACTCCACATGGGCTCCACACAAACAAGACATGCACCACAAGACGAGTCGAGTGAAATGGCGAATAACTGAGGGCTTGTGTTGACCCGAGGCACGATGGGTTTGACCAGCGGGCGAATGGATGTGAAGGACCAATGGAGCATGCAATGTGATCACCCAAATGATGGATGCATAAGACGAGGTTGGCTGGGATGACAAGAAGTCAACCCAACTTGAGGTTATATTTTGGAATGATGAGCCAACCCCAAACGAAATGATAGAGCCAAGAGGAGTAAACCCAGGTAGCTCCTATTTCTGCGACCATAGCATAGTTAATGCTATCTAACATGGGGGCTTTATAACACTATATAACACGCCGCGCGGTTTTTTTCTTTCTCATCACTGCGCGATGTGTTATATAGTGTTATAAAGCCCCCATGTCAAATAGCATTAACTATGCTATGGTAACAGAAATAGGAACTACCAGTAAACCCACGCCAAAACCAAAATAATGTTGTATTAATGATGGAGCTGACTCAAATTTATGTGAAGGGTCATGAGGAGGATTCATATGGTGTATTGATTTCCATATAAAAAATTAAAGTGCACGAGGGAAGAACACAATGACATCACACAATAGTGAAGATTTGGAGAAAGTTACAAAAAGATAGCGAAGAGGAGAGTTGAGGTCATAAGACTAAGTACAAAGTGCAAGGAGTAATCCAAGACTCAAGGGAAGGAAAAGTAGTTTAGTATGGTTGTGTTCGTTCAGACCTCGAGCAAAGGAAGAGGACCAAATTTGAAACAAATTGAGTTGGGTTGAAGGGTTACCCGAATAAGGTGATTTCAAGTGAGCATGTTTATCCTTGGGTTGCATAAGGATTTTGGCATTGTGCTTTGTTGAGACTAAGCCATTGTCATTGTCATTGGGTTGATGTAAACTTGTGATCTTTATAAAAACAAAAGGTCAAAGGTCCTTTTCATATACAATTATGCATGTGTAATTTGTATTGATGATGATGTGATGTCTTTACATTTTGCTTTTGAATGATTGTTGAATGGAAATTAACTAAAGTAGAAGTGATAATAAGATTTACTTGCACTATATTGAAGGGTAATGATATTCCAATAAGTAATTGATAATATAGAGATTATATATATAAGGTTACTCTGAGATGTACTCTAGGTGGAATAACTATAGAAAATCCTGTAAATTCACAAGCTAATGCAATTTGCTAAAGCAAGAGACAAGAATCTACTTATGCTCATTATAGTGGAAGCCCATAAAAATTGAGCAAACAATAATCAATAGAGGAAGAGAATCAAAGGCACATAACACAAGAAATATCCGTCGAAAGCCACAACTCAAAACCCCACTATCTCTTTTGTATCAATCTGGAAAATCAAGATGAAATTACAATGCTTGTTCTCTCTAGAAAAATCTCATCACTCGAAAAATTCAATCTCCAACTCATAAGCAAGCTCAAGGCCAAAATTAGCCTCTTCACAAGCTCTCCAAGTCTCTATTCCAATGTGTAATTCCTATGAAGAATATCTTGTATTTAAAGGGAAATAAAGCCTCTAAAAATAGCACAATCCCTCAAGGATCAGTTCCTGATTGCATGCACTATCAGTGCAACTAGGAAAAATCTAAAACAAATAGTACATTATCCCTGCACTCTAGTCTCAACTGGTCTTTCTCAGAATCAACATGCATGAGTTTCTGATGAGTAAATATTGAGTTAACGAGAGTAGCACTAGTGGAGTACATTAGTGTCACCACTGACTGTTAACTCACTATTAGTTCTCTCAATCAGTTTGAGAACTAATTTAACTGAACTGACTCATGAAACTGAGTCTTCTATTTTACAACTCACAATTATCTCACACTGGATTCCTACAAAGTAGGGAGAACATATGCATGACTTCCAAAAGACTTCCAACTAGAATTTCCTAAGTTAAGTTTAATAAACTTAATTAACTATTTTTAAGTTACTATGAGAATAGAATCCAAAATTATTTCACAATTTAATTCAATGACAAATTAAACTGAAATGTTTTGTTGCCATTTCTCAACACTCCATCTCAACAAGAAATGGATTATCAACTACCCCAATCTTGTCTCTGTGAAACTCGAATTTACATCTTGACAATGCCTTTGTCAAGATGTCATCATCTTCCTCCTCCGTGGGAATGTAATCTAACAACATGATCCACCCCAATACACAATCTCTGAGATGATGATACCGGATATCAATATGCTTGGACCGATCATGAAACACTGTATTTTCAGAGAGTTTGATACAACTCTGATTATCACAATAAATCATTGTTAGATCCATCTGCTGACAAAACAAACCAACCAGGATCTTCCTCATCTAGATAGCCTCACATGTTGCCTGACTTGCAGCCATGTACTCTACCTCTACCGAACTGAGTCCAACCGAACTCTATTTCCTGTTCTACCAAGAAACTGTCGCTAACCCAATACTAATGATCCCTCCTGATGTGCTCTTCCTGTCGGATGGACTCCCTGCCCAATCTGCATCAGTCAAGCTTTGAAGCTTCACTCCCTCTATCTGTCTGTACCATAAACCAAACTGAGTAGTGCCTCTGAGGTATCTCAATACATGCTTTGTTTCCTTCCAATACAGCTTGGTAGGCCTAACCATCACTTGATTAAGATGCTTAATTGCATAGCACATATCTGGTTGTGTGTTCACCAAGTACATGAGTGAACCCAAAAGCTGCCTGTAAACAATAGCTTCCATTACTTCCCCTAAAGTAGCACCCTCCTTCCTCCAGTTACCAACTAGAGGAGTCTCCATGGGTTTACTACTATCCATGTAGAATCCCCTGAGTATCTCATTGGCATACTTGCCCTGAGATACAAACAACTCCCCATCTCTCTGTCATACTTCCATGCTAAGAAAGTAATGCATGAGCCCCATGTCCTTCACCTCAAACTCTCTTGCAAGGTCCTCCTTGCAAGATTTGATGAGCTTCTCATCACCTATAAGTATATAAGCATCTACATAAAGTACAATGATCAACAACTTACCTTCCATCACTATGTGGTACAGGTTTGCATCCACTTCACTCTTCGCGAAGCCCAACCTAGTGAAGTAACTATCTATCCTGGTGTACCAACCACGGGGTGCTTGCTTCAGCCCATACAACTCTCTCTTGAGTCGGAACACATGCGACTCATGGTCCAAGGTTTCAAAACCTTTAGGTTGCTCTATGTACACCTCTTCCTCAATCATACCATTGAGGAAGGTAGTCTTCACATCCATCTGATGGATCTTCAAACCCATTTGTGATGATAGTGCCAAAATAGATCTGATTGATGAGTACCTTGCAATAGGAGCAAAGGTCTCATCATAGTCAATCCCCTCTACTTGTGAAAAGCCACAGGCCACAAATCTGGCCTTATGCTTCTCCACACTACCATCTGCAACTTGCTTTACCTTGTAAAGCCAACGAGAGCTCACAACTTACTTGTCCTGTGGTCTCAAGACCACATCCAAAACACTGTTTCAAACTATGGAGTCACACTCCTCCACCATTGCATCAACCCAAACTGGCTGGTGCATTGCTTCTTGAAAGGAAGATGGCTCTATCACAACACATGCACCCATGATTGAAATTTAGATTAGGGGCAAGAAATATCTCAAAAATCAAAGTGCTCAGAATCACTCGAAAGTTGAACGACCGCATCTATCTCAATGATACGATCCCAACGCAACTCGTTTTGTCCAAAATGAAGTTCATATGAGGAAGTTAGAGCCCGCTGACCGTTTCACCAAACAACAACAAAAAATCACAGGTACTACCGAGTCAGTAGTCCATACTACTGACATGGCACGTGATTGGGTAGGTGATGTGGGCAAGTCAACAAAGTCAATGCCCAATGAGGGCTCGCCAAGTGTCACTAGGTGATTGGTTTTCAATTTGGTGATTTGCCACAATTTCATTGGTTAATTTTGGGCCAATGAGAGAATGTAACGTGGCAAGCCCAGAGGCCACCACGTGGCACCTCCCAATGGCCTTGGCAGGCTCGGCATGCAAAGGAGCAAAATTTGTTTGAGGCACTGGGGTTCAACCCCGCGACCTCCCCTCCACTAGCCACACGCATTACCAACTCCACTACACATTATGTCTTGTCACATGGTGGAATGTGCTCATTGTTAAAGATATAATGTCGAAGATTTAGGGGTTAACCACTAGTGGTTACCGCTAACAATTAATGTGCATGTGACTACCACAAATAACCACTAGCAGTAAACCTTAAACCATGCGGATTGGTTGGTGATTAGTGCTAATTAACTGGGCTTAAGCGCTAATTAAACATGCTTTACAGTTGGTAGAGATTTTGGCGGATTCCGCCAAATACGGAACCACCCCCAATTTTAACGGGATTAACTGAAGTTTTCTAGATTTAGTGGAGAATTCCTAGGAGAAATTGTTTTGGTCGTAACTTTTGAAATTTTTTACCAAATTGGGATAAAAGAAAGGTGTTCCTAGCTAATTTCGACATTTTGAACACAATGGAATAGCTTTTAGAGGCAGAGAGGCACTTCTATATGTGATTTTTCCACGTTTAAGTTTATGGAAGCCTAGGGCCACCAAGAGAGGAGGTCAAGCCCAGAACAGTTGTAGTCCATTTGCAGAGTTTGGAGAGTCATCTTAGGGCTTTTGAGATGCTTTGAGTCCATTGAAGTAGATTCTAGAAGCTATAGAGCATTGTAAACTGTACTTTTTTTTCCATTTTTAGAAAATACAGAGGCTTAAGCCATGGAGACTAGACCAAGGAGATGTAGCCCAGGAGGGGTGAAATCCTTTATCAAAACATTGTGTTAAGTGTTTTTCTAGATGGTTTGTTGTACTTTTACTTGCTATTGTTCATCATTTTTCTTTCATGCTATTCTGCTTATGATTTCACATAAAACTTGACATAAAATTTACATGTTTCCAATCACAAACAACATAAGAGAACCCTGCACATGAATAAATTGACAAGCACATTTGTTTATAAATCTAAAGTTGAAATTAGCACATCAAAGCTAATGTTCAACTACAAATCAAGTTGGTATCAGAGAAAATGTTTATTTTCTTGATTTCTTGATATTTGTGCAAGGAGAATTAACAATGTGCAAGTTTATGTAATAGCAGCTTCAACAAGTGATGTCTCTAATCTGTCTTCCTTAGCAAGATTCTTTGATGAAGAGATGTTGCAGGAGTTTTTCATCATGAGAGATATGGTGCAAGAGATGATTGAAGATAGGAAGGAGAACACTATACTTCAAGAGCAGTTGATGGCCATGAAGGAGAAGCAAGAGCTTCTTGAAAAGATGCATGAGATGGAGATTTTATTCTATGATGCCAAGGAAACCCTAGCCAAGTATGTGCGTGAACATGAGGTATGAAATTCAAGTTTATCTTTAGTTTCCACTCAAAATTAATGTTTAGGTGCTTTTGAAAGACACACTAGAGAAATAGGGTCCAAATTATTGATGAATATGGGATATGAAGGTAGAGGGTTAGGAAAACATGCACAAGGCATAGTTGAGACAATTTTTGTTGAGGAAATGCCTAGGTATTTGGGTCTTGGTTATGGAAAATATGATGGAGAATTCTCCAAATCCAAGGAGGCACATGAAGGTGTTCCAAGAGGGAATTTCATTACATGTTCATACCCTCAAACTTGTGAAGTTTGTGTTCATGAGGAATGCAAAAGTTATATACCCACTTTGCAAGAAGATGCTCATAAGCGTGCAACTAGTGGAAATGGAAAACAAGAGGATGTTGAAAGCTCTAAGGACATTGAAACTATTTTTAGTATTCCGAAGAGAGCCACTACCTCATCAAATTCACCTCATCAAGAAGGCGACAAAGATGAATGTGCAAGGTATAAATATTCCTTTAACCAAGTTTCTTTTGATTATGATAAACATGGTAAATCTTCACATAAGAATTGGAGAGAATTTACATGTTATTTTTGTGGTTTGAATAACCATAATGTTTCAAGATGTTGGAAGAAAATGGCCACATAGAGGAAACTTTCAAAGCAAAAGAGACATAAAACCAGAGGTCCATTATATAATGGAAACCATGTTGCAAAGAATATGAATTTTTTTTGCACTCATTGCCATAAGAAAGGTCATCTCATATACAAATGTTGGACTTTGTATCCAACAAATCATCCATGACATTTGAAAAAAGTGGAGAGAAACATTGGCAAGAATGAAAAAGAGGATTCTATAATTGAATTGGGTCAAGATGATGTGCAGCTAAAAGTAGCACCATGGAAATGGTTTAGTAAGAGGTGGTTTGATTTCTTATCCAAATAAAGCTTGCATTTCTTTTGTTGATAGATGCGATTATTTTCCTTAAAAATGCATTTCTTTGCCTTATGAATGCATTACTTTTCTGTTAAAAGTATGCTGCAAGATGTTGAAAGTGGAGTTCTTTTTGACTCACTTAAATGCAGCAAATAAGGCAATTTGTGGTTACAAATTTGTATGTGAATGCATTCTTGATGTTGCATATTTTCGCTAGGAAGGTGTGTGAAAGTGAGGTATGTTACTCACTTCATTTGAAAAAAAATTGTCAATTCAGCTCTTTATGTACCCATACATGTTTTTGGGCTTATTGTACTTGAGGGAGAGTTGAAGAAATGTACACATACATGAGAGTTTGTGTATATGTGAATAGTGGAGTTGTTGCTAGTTTCATTGTGTTTGGATACATGCATGAGTGTCAACTTGTGTCGATTGTTGTCACATGTATGTCATATCGACCTGGAAGAGTTGATTTTATCTCCAAAGATGAAAGGGAGATGTTGACGTATTATTGCATAAGATGTGAAATTCTTATTGTTTATGCAAAGAATCGTCAAGTTTTTGTACATGCTTATGTTTGGCTCTCAAGTCGAGTCAATTGCTTGAAGATGATGTTTTTTTGACTTATGTTTAGTCAACGATGTTTTTTCGACTTATGTTATTCAATGATGTTTTGTGTTTTGCTAACTTGCATTTAGTAAACCATCGACTAAACACCAAGATGGTTTGTACACCAAGATGCAAGAGTACATGGTGATGTTACATGATGTGACAATTGTTGCTTTGAAGGAGCAAAAGAATAGGTCATCGATTTGCATTTCTTGCATAATGTGCTTTTCCATTCAATGGTTGTATTTGTGACAAGATGTCGCAGGATTTTGGAAGGTCCATTCTTGAGCAAGATGCTCATGCTTAGCCTTCATTCTCAAATCATGACATGAGAAGCATGTTGAACTAGAGGATGATAGACACAAGAAGCCAAAGTGGATGATATGCCAAAAATTGTAGCCATTGTAGACCGTTGTGTGTGTTGACAACAAGATTCTTAGTGGTAAGGCTATCATATTGTACCAGTTTTCCAAGCACCAAGGGATCGATGTGATACAACAAATGTATTGCAGCCATAAAGTATCCAGAAAGTTTTGGATTAGGTCAGCATCAAAAGGAGAACAATAGTTGAGGACATAGCCATTTGCAATGCAAGGCATGTCAGTGTACCCAAGTGATTGTCATGGAGATTTGTTCAAGTAGAATAAGTTGATTGAACTTGGGAAAGAGAAGATTATTTAGCTCTCATCAGATAACCAAATTTTGTGGGTCCAAAAGCCTATCAGTGGGAAGGAGTGATCGAAATCTAGATTAGGGGCAAGAAATAGCTCAAAAATAAAAGTGCTCAGAATCACGCAAACGCTAAATGACCATGTTGTCTCAGCGATACAATCCCAACGCAACTTGTTTCGTCCAAACCATAGTTTGTATGAGGAAGTTAGAGCCCACTAATCGTTTCACCAAATAGCAAAAAAAGTTGCTGGTACTGCCCAGTCAGTGGTCTGTACTACTAACGTGGTAGGTGACTAGGCAGGTGACATGGGAAATTCAATGGAGTCAATGTCCAATGAGGGCTCTGCAAGTGTCACTAGGTGATTGGTTTTCAAGTTGGAGCTTTGGTGCAATTTCATTGGTTGATTTTGGGCCAATGAGAGAATGCCACATGGCAAGCCCACAGGCTTCCACATGGAACCTCCCAACAACCTTCGCAGTCTTGGCACACAAAGGAGAAAAATTTGTTGGAGGCATTGGGGTTCAACCCTGCGACCTCCCCTCCACTAGCCACACGCATTACCAACTCCACTACACATTAAGTCTTGACACATGGTGGAATGTGCTCATTGTTAAACACATAACGTCAAAGGCTTAGGGGTTAACCGTTGGCGGTTACTGCAAACAATTAATGCATGTGTGACCACCACTAATAACCATAAGCATTAAACCTTAAACCGTGTGGATTAGTTGGTGATTAGCGCTAATTAACTATGCTTAAGTGCTCTTTAAACATGCTTTACAGTTGGTGGAGATTTTGGCAGATTCTGCCAAATTTGGAACCACCCCCAATTTTAGTGGGATTAACAAAAGTTTTCCAGATTTAGTGGGGAATTCCTAGGAGAAACTACTTTGGCCATAACTTTTGCAATTTTCAACCAAATTGTGATCAGAGAAAGGTGTTCTGAGCTAATTTTGACATTCTGAACACAATGGAATAGGTTTCAGAGGTAGAGAGGAACTTATATATGTGATTTTTCCACGTTGAAGTTTATGGAAGCCTAAGGCCACCAGGAGAGGAGGTCAAGCCCAGAACAACTATAGTCCATTTGCAAAGTTTGGAGAGTCATCCTAGGGGTTTTGGGATGCTCTGAGTCCATTGAAGCATATTTCAAGAGTTATAGAGCATTGTGAATTATACTTTTTTCCATTTTGAGAAAATACAGAGGCCCAATCCATGGAGACTAGATCAAGGAGATGTAGCCCAGGAGGGATGAAATCCTTTATCAAAACATTGTGTTAAGTGTTTTTCTAGATGGTTTGTTGTACTTTTACTTGTTTTTGTTCAACATTTGTCTTTCATGCTATTCTTCTTATGATTTCACATAAAACTTTACATAAAATTTACCTGTTTCCAATCACAAACAACATAAGAGAACCCTGCACATGAAGCAATTGGCAAGTGCATTTGTTTATAAATCTGAAGTTGAAATTAGCACAAAAAAATAACATTCAGCTATAGATCAACCCATAAGTTCCATGTATCTATTGTACCTCTCTGGTGACCTCCTTTGTCTGTGTTGAGAAGAGGGTGCTCCCACATTCTCCCGTGCATCATCCAACAATCTGTTAGCCTCTCTAGTGCACTTTCTTCCCTCTTTGGAAGACTTTGCCTAAGTGGATGTATCCACTCTCTGTACCTGTGCATGTGGCTGCTCCACATAACTCTGAGGCCCCTCAACCTTAGGAGCTAAAAGCTCCTCATTCGCATGTAGCTCAAGCTCCCTCACAAGGGATACTTTAATGACCTTCTCCTCATCGAACCTAGTATCCCTGCGAACCACTATCATCCAACTGGTCAACATGTACACCTGATAGTTGTGTGGTGTATCGTTGTACCCCACAAAGATCCCCAACTCTATTGGCTCAATATTCTTTCGTGCATCTTTGGTCACATGGCAATAAACCAATGATCCAAAAACCCTGAAGTGACCAAAACTTGACCTCTTACCAGAATAAGCCTCGTCTGGTGTCTTCATCTCAAGTATCTAATGTGGGTTGCGGTTCTGAACATAAACCATTGTGTTGCATGCCTCAACCCACAAGTGTAGTGGTATGCCCTGATCATGCAACATCGCCCTTGCTGCCCCTACTATGCTCATGTTTTTCCTCTCATCAACCCCATTCTGTTGAGCATTATGGCATGACATCAACTCTCGTTTAATCCCTTTTTTTGCACAGAAGTTCTTAAACTCATTGGAGACATACTCAACACTGTTATCACTTTGTAGAGCTTTAACCTTCTTGCCGGACTCTTTCTCTACCAATGGTTTGAACTCACAAAACTTTGTGAAAGTTTGATCCTTTTTTTGCATAAAAAATACCTAACATTTACGAGAATAGTCATCAACAAATATAACATAATACATGTGTTTGGTCATGGATGTTGTTGAGGATGGTCCACACACATCTGAATGGACTCTCTCTAGAATGGAATTTTCTCGATTGTCTCTGTCTCCAAAGGAAGACTTGGTTTATTTTCCCAAAGTATAACCCTTACATGTATCAACTTGCTCAAGTGTACCTTTGGGAAGACTGGTAGAGATTTGTTGCAATATCTTCAAAGCCCCATGATGCAAGTGGCCCAATTGCCTATGCCACAACTCACCAATGTCTCAGCTCAACATCTTTCCACTTTTGAGCTCAAAGTAGCATAATCCTCTACCTCTATCTTATAGAGATTATGAACTCAAATCCCTATCTTCTTTACTTTACCCGTGGCTATGTGTCGAAGGAATGCCTTTCCTTTCAAAAAGATCACATCATAACCTCTATACTCAAGCATGGCAACAGATACCAAGTTCTTCGTCATTCTGGGTACATGCATAACATTCCTCAAGGTGAGTGGAGCCGCATGCTTCCTTTGATAAGTAATAGTGCCCACACTAGTAACACTATACTTACCATCATCACCCATATCAATATGCATCTTGAGATCTTTCTCCTCCAGTTCACTGAATATCTCTTTGTCGCCAATCATGTGGAAAGAAGCTCCACTGTCTAAATACTAGACACTTCCCATCATTGAAGACACCATGCATGCAATGAGGGAAAAGTCCAATTCGAATTGGGAGGCCAAAGCCTCACCCGCTGCTCCTCCTGAGGACTTCTCCTTGGACTTCTTCAATGGACAATTTGTAGCAAAGTTACCCATCTTGTGACAATGAAAGAATTTAACTTTCGTCATGTCCTTCTTCTTACCTCCATGATAAGAATGTGATTTGGAATGAGAAATTTTACCTTTCCCCTTCCTCACCTTAATTGCTAAGGCACAGTTCTCTTCATCATCAGACTCTGATGAAGAGCCATCCCTGGTGTTCCTCCTGATCTCATCTTGCATCAAATTAGACCATAGTCATTCCCAATCTGGTAGCTTCTTCCGACCATTGACAGAGTCTTGATAACTATGCCAACTCTTTCGGAGTCTAAGAAGATAAAGGCTCACCATATCCTCCTCGACAACCATGATTCAAACATTTCCAAGTTCATCCTGACATTGAGTGAACTTGGTCAAGTACTTTGGAATTGTCTCGCCTTTCTCCATCTTGATTTTACGAAGTTTATCCTTCAATGCCAACTTCCTTTGATCACTGTTATTCTAATACAAGTCTGTCAATTTTTTCCACATAGCATGTCGGGTTTCCTTTCCATGGAGACTCAAGACAATATCATCTTGAAATCCCTCAAGGATTATCTGCCTTTCCTTTGCCACACACTTCTTCCACTCGGCCAAGTTCTGTGCATCAGTAGCTGTTGGACTAGGAATTGCTTGTTCAACAAATTTCTTCAATCCATTGTCCTTTAGCAAAACCTCAATCTTGTCCCTCCAAGCTATGAAATTCGAGCTGCCTTCCAAGGAATACTCAAGCCTCAACCCATGGAATGCCATCTACCAATCCTAGTCTGTATTGCAAATTCGACTTTCACCTGTAACCCAGAAACTCAAAACTTCGAAATCTCCTCTAGAGAGATGATTTTAAATCTGCGATATCTCCCTTGTCCAAACTCCGATTCGGCCTATTTTTTTTTATAATTTGGGTATAGTTTCCCAAGGAATCCAAATCTTCAATTTGTTTCTGAAAAATTTGCAAAAAAAAATTCAAATCTTCTCTACAAACTCTCGGCCCAAAAAACAATCTTGCTCCAATACCATGTAGAAAATCCTGTTAGATTCACAAACTAATGCAATTTTTTAAAGCAAGAAACAAGAATATACTTCTACTCTTTACAGTGGAATCCCATAAACATCGAGAAAACAATAACCAATAGAGGAACAAAATTAAAGGCACATAACACAATAAATATCTGGGGAAAGCCACAGTTCAAAACCCCACTATCTGTTTTGTATTAATCCAGAAAATCAAGATGAAATTACAATGCTTGTTCTCTCTAGAACAATCCCAACACTCAGCAAATTCAATATCCAACTCATAAGCAAGCTCAAGGCCAAATCTTAGCCTCTTCAAAATCTCTCCAAGTCTCTATTCCAATGTGTAATTCCTATGGAGAATAGCTTGTATTTAAAGGGAAATAAAGCCTCTAAAAATAGTGCAATCCCTCAAGGATCGGTTCCTGATTGCATTCACTATTAGTGCAACTTAGAAAAATCTAAAACAAATAGTACATTGTCCCTGCACTCTAGTCTCAATTGGGTCTTTCTCAGAATCAACATGCATGAGTCTCTAATGAGTAAATATTCATTTAACTAGAGTAGCACTGGTGGAGTTCATTAGTGTCACCACTGACTGTTAACTCACTATTAGTTCTCTCAATCAATTCAAGAACTAATTTAACTGAACCGACTCATCAAATTGAGTCTTCTATTTTACAACTCACAATTAACTAACACTAGACTCCTACAAAGTAGGGAGAACATATACATGACTTCCAAAAGACTTCCAACTCGAATTTCTTAAGTTAAGTAAGTTTAATAAACTTAATTAACTATTTTTAAGTTGTTATGAGAATAGAATTCAAATTTAATTCACAGTTTAATTCAAGGAAAATTTAAATTGGAATTTCTTGTTTCCATTTCTCAACAATAACACTGCACTAAACTAGGCATTTGTGAAACATGTCAGTGTCGCACGCTCGAAAGGTTACATTTCACCCATTAAAGCACCTTGTAGCCATAACAACCCCTATGGACATGACAGGCGTTATTATAGCTACCACACAAACAAAAGCAGTATATCTCTTCACCACACAAAGGTGGTATCAAAAGAAACATAGAAAGATGTCCATGTAAGGATCTAACTAGGTGTGAAGGACTAGGTTGCAATTACCTCGAAATAAGAAAAAAAAGTTGAAAGAAGATTGCAAAGATAGATGACTTTATGTCTTACGTGTTATTAGGGAAGGGGCTTTTGTAATCAATTTACAGATAGGAAATGATTTTTGGCTCTTGGTACAGGTTACAATGGGGGAAATTGAAGTGAGCCTTAGCAGGGTCACATATGAGATCTAAAGGAAGTAGGTCATGATGGTAAACACTAGGTCTAAACCAGTGGACCAAGATGAGGTTGCACTATCGGACATAGTCTAATATGTTGAAAGAAGCTTGGTGTGGATGGTAGACATTATGGAAGGCCACGTAAAAGAATTTGAAGAATTCTGAGTAGAAATCCAGGAGATAAGGGGAGCCCTTGAAGTAAGTTCATATTATGTCGATAATGTAGTAAGACAAGTCTAGGATCATGAGGATGGGATGTAGTACTTGGAATAATAGGTGGGGTTACTTTTGGGACTCACAAAGGACCAAGAAGACACCATCGAGGTATTGAATCACACCATAGGGAAGAGTTTGACTAGTTCATCTATGAGGGTGAAGTTGAAAAAGCAAGAGATGTATGATGGGACTAGAAGTGCTAAAGTATTTGGGAATTTCTATTGGGACATGGAAAAAATGCTAGAATAGATGAAAGGGTGTTTCAAAGAGATAAAGGTTAATGCAGTAGCTATGTATCTCATAGGAAAAATGAAGTTTTGGTGGAGTGCCTGAGTTAAACATTTAGCAACTAGTCACATCACATATAAGATTTTGACTTGGACAGAACTAAAAGCATCTTTGTTGGGACAGTTTGGACTAGGGAATGAAGAGTGGGTGGAAAGATATTATTTGAAGGTTTTGAGGCATATCGGGAAGATAAAAACCTACATCAAGGAGTTCTTAGGTCTTATGTTAAAAATCAAATACATGTATGATAATGATAGAATGTATAGCTTTATTAGCAATCTCCAACCATGGACAAATAAGGAATTCATGAAATAGGGTATCTGGAATCTTGTAGTAGATATCCCTATAGCAGAGAAGCTCTTATACTACCAGATAGATGGGAAGGACAAGGAAGAGGTATGGAGTGATAAGAGCAAGAAGAAGAAAGACCAAGATAAAGGAAAGGCTTCTAAAGAAGGAAAACCAACAAGTGAAACCAAATAGAAGAGACCTATATCATGTTGGATATGTGGAGAAGATCACTTGGCAAGGAATTTCCCCATTAAGAAGAAGGTGGCTACATTAGAGCATCAAGAGACAACAAAAGGTGGGATGGTGTAGGTAGTAGGGACCTCACAAGATGAGAGAGGAGGCCCAAATGTTGTAGTGAAGATGACCACCATCTTCAAAGACGAGCAACAATTTTGTGGAGCTACATATGGGGATATGAGTAGCAGTGATGTAGATTTTATTATTTCATGACATACAGATATTATATTTGCATTGACAAACATGATTGAGAAGTTGTAGAGGAGGATGAGTAGTTTAGAGGAGAAAGGGGAGACTGTGAGGGAAGGAGTGGTTTAGATGTGTGACCAAGGAAGTATGCCTTAGGATGTTGAGGCCAATGAGAGAGTGGTACATCGACATTGAGCCCATGAGGATGACTGTGAGAACCTAAGCTAGAGAGACTTTTTGAGGATGTAGAGTGAAGGATTGGGTCATATCCACCTTTGCTGACCTATGTGATGAGGGCGTATGGAGGAATGTTTTTAGCCAGGTAGATGATGGATTTAGGTGGGGTTCACCATGAACACCGCTCCTCTTCATCACATTAAGCCATGATTATATGGCTCTTTTGTTGTAGTTATATGGAATCCAGGATCATAAGGGTGCCTAGGGTGGTACCTCTACAATAGGGAGATTGATGAGCTTGGATAATCTAAGGTTGAGGATGTTACACTATGATACAAGAATTCTTATGGATCTTGGTGTGATGATCATATTAAATACCCGATTAGCTATGTGACATGAGGGGCTCCAACACATGTTGATATGTAGAGGTGAATTCCAAAGATGCAGTTAAAGACATCATCCAAAGAGGCTATACATAATGATGTTGATATCTAGTGGGAGATGGTTGGAAGCTTATGGTTGGACTACTGTTGAGATGGAAATAATTTTGAGTTGGGAATTCCTTTAACCAAGGTGTTTTCCATCAGTTACATCCACGTCACATGATTTGTGATGAAGATATGATAAGAAATGAGACAAAAGTGGAAGTTGGTTGAGGGTGTGCCAACATGGGTGTTGAAAAACTAAAGTTGGTGTTTCTTTCATACAAGCTTGGCGACATGAGATGGGAATTACTTTAACCAAGGTGTTTATCATGGGTTAAATCCCCATCACATGATTTGTGAAGAAGATATGACAAGAAATGAGACAAAAGTGAAGTTGGTTGAGGGTCCACCAACATGGGTGTTGAAAAACTGAAGTTGAGGTCTCTTTCATATGGGCTTGGTGGCATGAACACCACATGGGCATGACATGAACAAGGAATACACCCCAAGATGATCTAAGAAAAGTGGTGAATAACTAAGGGCTTGTGTCAGTCCAATGGGTGAGAAGGAATGAATGATGGACGAGCTTGAGGTGTGATGACTCGATTCGTGAAAGCATATGTGGAGGATAGGTTGGATGATGGGAGGTAATCCCGACACGAGGATATGTTATGGAACAATAGACTAACCATAAACGAAACAATAGGGACAAGAGGAGAAAACATGCACCATAACTAAAATAACATTGTATTAATGATGGAGCAAACCCGAAGTTATGTGCAAGGGGAAAGAAGAGTCGTATGGTGAACCAAGTGCCATATAAATGAAGTAAAGTGCATGAGGAAATAACACAATATATGTCATCACACAACAATTAAGAGTTGGACAAGTCGTCAGAGATAACAAAGAGGAGAGACAAGGACACAAGATGAAGTATGAAGTGTGAGGAGCAAGCTGACACCGAAGGGAAGGAAAAGTAACTTGGTGGGTTTGCATTTGTGCATACCTCGAGCAAAGGAAGAGGACCAAATATGAAATGGACCAATCCGGGTGGAAGGGTGACCCGCGTAGGGTAATTTCAAGTGAGAAGGTTTATTCTTTGCTTTCATAAGGGTTTTGACATTGTACTTTGTGGAGACTACGCCATTGTCATGAGTTGATGTAAATTTGTTGTATTTATATCAGTAGAAGTTTGGAGGGATATTTCATATAAAATTGTGCTTGTGTAATTTGTATTGATCATGATGATGGCATGCATTTATATTTTTCTCATGAGTGATTTTTGAAAGGAAATTAACTGAAATAGAAGTGACTATACAATTTATTTGCACTATATTTAAGGGTAACGATATTTTGGTAAGTAACGGATAAATAGATATTATACACATTTGTTGTGAGGTGTAGTCTAGGTGGAGTAACTCTACACTGCAGTAGGAAGTTTTGAAACACATCGGTTTCGCACACTCAAGGGGCCATGGTGCACCCATGAAAGTGCTTTGTAACTATAGGAGTCGTTGGGGTCATGACACCCCCTACCCATCCCCCCTCTCTCTTGTCTCTAAACCTCTTTAACTAATCTCAATTTAAGAAGGGAACGAAATGAAATACATATTTAAAATAAAATAAATAAATATAGTGAAATTGAACTTCATTTAATAAATAGAAATGATGAAATTGTTTACGTGTAGGATGAAAGTAAACTAACTTGAATTGTGGTAACTTACCTCTAAAAAGAGATGTGACAACTACACACATTCCTAAATTGTGTTACAATGAGGCTCAAATGCCTTTTTATCATGAAGAAAAAATGAGAAACCCTAAACATCCAAAACCATAATACTAGGAGATAACGCAGAAAAATCCTTATGGGCCTTGATGGGGTAAGTTGGAATGTCAACTTCCCATTGCCATAACTTTGGTATACGATCTTTGTTTGGCGTGCATGATTACACATT
The DNA here is from genome assembly GCA_000404065.3 of Pinus taeda. Lineage (NCBI taxonomy): Eukaryota > Viridiplantae > Streptophyta > Pinopsida > Pinales > Pinaceae > Pinus > Pinus taeda. Next base: position 162,003 of record APFE030491342.1, on the reverse strand, counting down.
AGAAATATATATCCGAGAAGAACAAATTTCAACTACCAAGGTCAAGTAAAGACTCATGTTGGCATGTTTCCCCAAGAAACATTGTTTAGGGCCTCAAAATGGCTCTAAAAGTTGAGGACCTAAAACTGCCAAAAATAGAAAACTACCAAAATAGGAAAATTATGTTGTGAGCTAGTGAAATATAGTGGGTAGACATCAATAGCCACTTGGATCATGACATAAATGTTTTGATGCTTATTAACATTTACCATCCATTTAATTTATATAGCTACAATAATAACATTAATAAACAATTTTTTATAAGATAAAGATAAAAATTCACATGATAAATGCATTATCATACAAAGTCATGGCAACCTTGTTCTTCTAGTAAAGGCCGAACATAATAAATCGTGAACTATGATATCAAAACAACCTTAAAAAAAATACCTTACGATGTACACTAATATTATATGTATTGGAATAATATAATATTGTAGTTACTATGTCATAGTAGATACATATTATTAATCACTTAAATTGCTAATGATTTATCTTTTCTCTCCTGTCATAGTAGATACATATTATTAATTACATAAATTTCTAATGAATCTTTTCTCTCCTGACATAGTAGATAAATACTATTAATCACATAAATTGCTAATGATTTATTTTCTCTCCTATCATAATAGATACATATTTTTATTTTTTATTGTTCTAATCCAAGAAATTTGAACTTTGAATCTTGTGCTTTACATATTACTTCATTAAAAATTTATTTATTCTACAACTTTCCATTATCTTGTCATTTAAAAACATGTGAGCAATATAGAATTTGATAGGGCTACTCCTTATCAGTCGAGCCCCCTCCGGGGTTCCTTACACTAAGAAGCGCAAGCCCCTCCGGGACCTTGCTTTCTAACGTCAAGCAAGCCCCTACTGGTCCTTGCACTTAGGGAAGCGCAAGCCCCTCGGGTCCTTGCCCCTACTATTTTCTTATCTGGCGGCTTCGCACCTTAAAGCTTGTGAAGATGCTCATGATAAAGGGGGGTATTTTCTTTATGGCTACCTTCTCGTTTCTTTTGCAATGTGGAAATGGAAAGCCCCCTCTGGTCGAGCCATGCATGCTCCTTTGGACCGTAAAGCTATTGCGAAATCTTTCGATCCTTGGAAGACCCATTCTGATGCGCCAAATGTTTCCTTCAATGAGAATGCCTTTGGGGACTGGTATAACCAATTGATTGCCGCAACCCAATTCATGAGGGTTCCTCAACCTTTCATTTCTTCCCCTAAAACATCCAGCCACTGATAAGGCCGGCACAAAATGAAGGCCGACACAGGGTTTACACAGATGGAAACTTGGTGTCGGTATTGATTATGACAGATGAGGTTGATGGGAAAAACTAGTAAGAGAGACTTTCTCACAACATCCTCTCAGCCATCTCTGAAGAAGAAAGCCATAATGAGGAAAGCAATTTAACTTTGAATCCTTCGTATGGGTCTAATGGTTTGTCCAATTCCTTTTTCCTTTCATGATATTTGATCTGTCTGTAGAGTCTGTTGTCCCTTAAGAAACCAATTTCCCGGCTGTGTAGAAGTTGTGCTTAAGAAATTAATGTTTATAATTATTGTCACTTGTTTGTCACTTAGTTGTATGTTGTATTCTCAAATGAAGGACCTGAAAGACTTGGTTTTAAACCCTCAATACTTAGGTGACATGAAAATCTCAGAATGCCATTTGATTGCTGAATATAAATGATGAACGAAGAAAGCTTGAAGAAGTCATAGACAATATGTTGTTTTACACAGAATCTACTATCTGTGACACTTGGAGAAGTTAAAGATAATATGTTGTCTTACACGGAAACTACTACCTGTAACTTAGAAGAATTGCAGAGGCGGGAACTTTAAGTATAAGAGTGCTCTTTTAAGGGATTTTAACTTCATTTACATAAGAAAATAAAGACATGTTGCTTCATTACCATACTTAAAGGAAGAAAACATTTAATGACACATAACAGAGAAGTCACAAAATCATACCCAACAAGGTATGGAAAACTTCTGATTCTTTCATTAGTCAAAAGTTTTATCAAGAATACAGTGGCCTAGTCTTCAGGTTCTCCAAAGTTCTAATCCCTTCTCTGTAAATTTTCCTCTTTTTATACATTATGAGACAGTTGGTAATCACAAAAATTGTCACACTACCTAACTATCCTCTAACTGCTTTGAAGTAAAGATCATTACAAAATATTACATTTGAGGGTAAAAACACCTCATTCATTTCAAGAAAACAAGATAATAAGAAGTAATAGAAATCAGAGAATGATGGGAGATTGCTTCTCGCTGTTAGAATCTATAGCTTGAGCCTTAAGGGAGTAGTGGATGAAGTGCCAGGGTATGATGAGTGATGTGGGCAATTAACAGATGAAAGCGGTGGAAGATGTGGAATGAGCGACGTGGGGTGGAAAGCTTTGGGAGCTCACTGTGGGCGTAAAGAATGCACGAGAGCTTCAATGAGGTTGAACTCCCATAGTAATTTCAGGCCACACATTGTGGTCAACCATGCTAATGTCACAGTCAACTACAGGAGTTGAGCTTTAATTAATCTTCGTGCTCATTTCTTCCCCGCAGCACACCTCAACTTACTTATCAAGCTATCACTTGATCGTGCCTCTTGAACCTGCATGACCTTTATAATATGGAAAACCTTTGGTTACCATGAAACTCAAAGAATTAAAACTCTAGTTCATAAATCTGTCACGTCTACCTAAGCTATACGACATCACCATCTGATCACCCCTTCAATGGACACTCTGATGCCTCGGAACTCATGAAACTTTAAACCTGTTCGAACAAAACTTTTTCGCGTCCATTTTTTCAATGCCTATTTGACTCCCATATGAACCTGATACGAAATAAAACTGTCAGTTAATGATTTATCAGGTTCAATTTTAAAGGTAAACCCGATTACTTTTTGATCCGATATCCGTCGAATCCCGTCTCTTTCGATGAATGGTCACGATTAGCTCGGACTTCAACGAATTAAACTATATTTCATACACCATCGCATCTGATTTCAGAAATAAACTTCGTTCTAGATACCCACGTGATTGTCGTCGGATATGTGGCCTGTTGATCGGACATCGCAGATCTTCTCGCGGGTTTATCACTTTCAAAAGCCATTAATAATATAAAATCAACCATTTCTTTCAAATCTTTGCATTTCTTTTTATTTTCGTTATAACATCATATTTGGTTTTTCTTTCATATTTTGATTTTTCTTCCATTTTGTGATAAAATTGAAAATAAAACTTAAATAACAATGGATGCTACAACGTCTGGCTCCACCTGGGGATAGTGCTTTTGCTACAAAAGCACTAAGAACTGCATATCAATGCCTTCACCTCAAGCATGGAGTCATATATTTCTTAACCAATTCAAATTCTATGGCATTTGTACATTGAATTCACTTCGTTATCTACAATCATAGGATGCTTGTGCTTCAAAACTAGAAAAACTGCTTGAGGTACTACCCATTGACAGGCAGTTATAGAGTTTCACCCTCAAGATTCTCTGCAGTAGTTTTCTTAAGGATTCTCATCAAAGTTTTGTTAGTGGATTCAACCAATCCATTTCCATGTGGATGATAAGCAGTTGAATGAGATAAAATAACATTATACTTCTAACAAAAGGCAACAAACTTACTTGAACTGAACACTTGAGCATTGTCTATTATGATTTTGACAGGGCAGCCAAGTCTGTTGAACATGCTTTCCTCATATGTCTTGAGATCCTCATAGGACCAAGCAAAAACATTAGTGTATTGTCTAAAAAGCTTAATATATCTCTCCTTATAATTAAATGAAACTTCCTTGAACAATTTGACCAACTTGGGCTCCTTCTGGATTCCAATATTGTGATCTTGAATCTATTCATCCTATGAAAGGAAACTAGTAGTTGTTCCTTCTTTAGAATAGGCTCCATCAAAGAAACACTTCCACACCCCTTCTGTTTGTAGCTTTGTATTTACATAGGCTGAAGTAAGCTGCCTCTCGTTATCTTCAACCAATTCTGCATTGTCATGCAACATGAAGCATGAAAAATCATCTTTTTCCTCGCTATATACAGGTGAATTACTTGCTTCATTATTTGTGATTGTTCTAATAAATCTTGTTTCTCTATACAACCTCCTTCGTTCCCCACCAAAAATTGGTATGGCAGCATAAGAAAAATCTAGTTTCAAAACACCACCCAATTTAGCCCCCCATGACCTAGATAGTAACATTCCTAACCTAGCAGGGATATTTGCTACCACTACATCCATTACCAAACTTTTGGCTGGAATCCGGGCTAGTGACACCACCATATCTTTAATGCCCCCTAGAAACTTGACTTTATGTGAATCAAAAGAATACAAGTCTCTGTAAGGTTTAGTAACTTGTAGGTTTACTTGTTTCATCATTGATAATGGCATAAGGTTATGTGAGGCTCCTGAATCAAACATACAATTGTGCAAGAGTAAATCATGAATCAATAAAGAAATGTAGAAAGGAGGTGTTGAAGAATCTACCTCCTCCACATGTGAACCAAAAACCACTACTGGTTTATCTTCTTGCAAATTCACAATGTCATTTATATTCATATTCTAAAATAGATTGATAAACTCTGTAATTTATCTTTGATAAGCTGGTATTTTAACTAACTCTGTGAGGGGCACCTGAATTTTGTTTTTTTCTAACTCTTTGGTGAAAGTAAACACATGGCTTTGTTTAGTATTCCTTTCATTCTCATCTTCACTTTTCTTCATGACTGAAATTTCTTTTGGAATGGAAACAAGTTTTTCTAAAGGAATTTTTTCACTTTTGTCTTGAGAGGACTCACCTTGAAGCATTTGAGTTATGCTACTTGTATTCTGCTCCTGCTTTCCTTTATTCAATTGTTTTGCAGGTTGTGGTTCTTGTTCTTATGGATTCACCTTTTGTAAGGGAGCTAGGACTTGCTGCTCACCTTCATCTTCTTGACTTCTAGATCTTTTCCTTGATCTCAAGTCATATTTCTTATGTAGTTTTGCCTACATAAAATCAGGAAACTGCTTCCAACATTCATCAATTTCATTATCATCATAGATGACATCTATTTCACTATATTCTTCTCCCTCAATGCCTAGTTCATCTTCATATACTGCATACAATGTGAAAATATGGTCATCATGATCCTTGGAATGCTCTGGTACTCCATCAGGATCTGCCTCTATATACAATGGTGCTTGAATCTGATATTGATCTTTTCTCTCCCTCTATAAAATTTGCAGAGGTTTTCTTCTCTATTGAGGATTAAAATTTCTATTTTGTTGTACCTGTCTCTAAGAATTCTTACTCTCTAATTCCAATTTAACCAATTTATTAGACAATTTTCTAATTACATTATTCATATCCTCTAATGTTTGATCTTGAGAGGATTCTACTTTAGCCTTTCCCTTATCTTGGATAGGTTGTGCATCTAGTGTTTTACCCATAGCCACCAAATTTACTTCTATCTCGAATGCATCTGTTTGGATCTAATCAAGGGTTGGGGATCTCCTCTCCCTCAATGTGAATCCAAAATTTGACTCAAAGACCCCTGCAAAAGTTATTTTTGCACCAGGAGGAAGGGGCTTAATCTCCATTGGAAGACTATTGTACAATTTATTGAACCTTCTGATGAATTCAGCAACACCTTCATCAGATTTCTTCTTGATAGCATTAAACTCTGTGAGTGAATAGTCATGGTCTCTTTTTTCTCCCCATATCTGGGTGAACAGGCGCTCCATCTCTTCCCATGTTGTAATAGAGTTATTAGGAAGCCCTTTAAACTATTTTCTTGCTTCTCCATCCAAGGATTGGACAGAAAGTCTTAGAACAACATCCATGTGTTCAACATTTAGGTTTTCTGCTTAACTATAAAATATTGAGATATGATTCTATGTTGTTTGTTCATCCTCCCCTGTCAAACGAGGAAGGATCTTCCAGTATTCTTGTGGCATTTGATTCAACTGTTGTGGCAATTGAATAGGTGAATACCTATTCATCGAAAATGCAGGTGCTACCATATTTGCTCCTAAATTTACTGAACCTTAATTACCAACAAATGTGGAACCTGACTAAGGAGTAAATGGAGAGTGCAAAGGTGGTGATGTAGTTATAGGTTCAGGCTGAATAACTATAGGAAATACTAAAGAAGAAACAAAATCTAAAGATTATTCTTGACAGTTGGGTTCTTGGAATGAATTGGATGTAGAAGGTGACTCTTGGTCAATAAAAGATGAATGTGAAAGATGCAATGAATTGCTGCCTGGTGCAGACAGTGAAGGACTTAGTGTAAGTTGAGTTTTAGGCCTTCCAACCCTCTTGGAAACTATCCTCTCAGGATCTGAAATGGATTGAACTTTCTGCTATGAGGTATCTGACCTTCTATGGGGTCTCTTTGGAGCTAGAGTTATTGATTTTGTTTAAAACAACCAAATATTTCCTCCTCACTAAACAACCAAAGGAAACTATTAAAAACCTAGGGAAAAGTGTTCTTGTCTTCTCTCCCCAGAAACGATGCCAATTAATGATGTCCCTTAAGAAACCAATTTCCTAGTTGTGTAGAAATTGCGCTTAAGACATTAATGTTTAAATTATTGTCACTTGTTTGTCACTTAATTGTATTTTGTATTCTCAAATGAAGGACCTGAAAGACTTGGTTTTAAACCCTCAATATTTGGGTGACATGAAAATCTCAGAATGCCATTTGATTGCTGAATATAAATGATGAATGAAGAAAGCTTGAAGAATTCATAGACAATATGTTGTTTTACATAGAATCTACTATCTGTGACACACAAAGAAGTTAAAGATAATATGTTGTCTTACACAGAAACTACTACCTGTAACTTAGAAGAATTGCAGAGGTGGGAACTTCAAGTATAGGAGCGTTCTTTTAAGGGATTTTAACTTCATTTACATAAGAAAATAAAAACCTGCAACTTCATTACCATACTTAAAGGAAGAAAACATTTAATGACACATAACAGAGAAGTCACAAAATGATACCCAACAATGTGTTGAAAACTTCTGATTCTTTCAATAAATCAATAGTTTTATCAATAATACAACAGCCTAGTCTCCAAGTTCTCCAAAGATCGAACCCCTTCTCTGTAAATTTTCCTCTTTTTATACATTATGAGACAGTTGGTAATCACCAAAACTTTCAAACTACCTAACTATCCTCTAACTGCTTTGAATTAAAGATCATTACAAAATATTACATTTGAGGGTAAAAACACCTCATTCATTTCAAGAAAACAAGATAATAAGAAGTAATAGAAATCAAAGAATTATGGGAGATTGTTGCTCATTGTTAGAATCTATAGCTTGAGCCTTAAGGGAGTAGTGGATGAAGTGGTGGGGTATGATGAGTGACGTGGGCAACTAATAGATGAAAGCGGTGGAAGATGTGGAATGAGAGACATGTGGCGGAAAGCTTTGGGAGCTCACCGCGGGGGTAAAGAATGTACGGGAGCTTCAACAAGGTTGAACCCCCACATTAATTTCAGGCCACACATTGTGGTCAACCATGCTAACGTCACGGTCAACTGTAGGGGTTGAGCTTTAATTAATCTTCGTGCTCATTGCTTCCTCATAGCACACCTCAAGATACTTATCAAGCTATCACTTGATCGTGCCTATTGAACCTGCATGACCTTTAGAATATGGTCAGCCTTTGGCTACCATGGAATTCAAAGAATTAAAACTCTGGCTCATAAACCTATCTCGTCTGCCTGAGCTATATGTGACCACCATCTGATCACCCCTTCAATGGATGGTCTGATGACTCGGAACTCACGAAACGTTAAACATGTTCGAACAAAACTTTATCGCGTATGTTTTTTCAACACCCCTTTGACTCCCATACGGACCTAATAGGAAATAAAACTACTAGTTAATGATTTATCGAGTCCGATTTTAAAGGTAAAACCCGATTACTTTTCAACCCAATATTTTTCGAATCCTGTCTCTTTCGATGGACAACTGTGATTGGCCCGAACTCCAGCGAATTAAACTATATTTCATACACCATCGTGTCCGATTTCCAAAATAAACTTCGTTCTAGTTACCCACGCGATTGTCGTCGAATCTATGGCCTGTTGATCGGACAACCCATATCTTCTCGTGGGTTTATCACTTTCAAAATCCATTAATAATATAAAATCAACAATTTCTTTCAAATCTTCTTATTTCTTTTTATTTCCCTTATAACATAATATTTGGTTTTTCTTTCATATTTTGATTTTTCTCTCATTTTGTGATAAAACTGAAAAATAAAACTAAAATAACAATGGATGCTACAACAGAGTCTACGAAAGAAAAGTTTTTTGATTCATAGGTAGGTTTAATGCATGTTCAGGGTGGTATAAATTAGTTAGGGCAGTTATGTCTGATTTTTGGAAAGATATTAGCTCTCAGTATGGAAGATGGCCTTTTCCACAAGCTTATTTTCCTGAAAATATCTATAAATTCTATCAAAAATTAATAAAATATATGTTCGATATTTCTTTTTGAGAGAAAAAAAGGTGGTTGAATTACTTCAATAAAATACCAATTTATTACTTTAATAAATTACTATTTTATTATCCATCGCTATGGAATTAAATTATCTTGAGCTTCGCATTGATGATAGTATCCCACTTCCATCCAACATTTAAAATTCCAAGGAAATTTTTGTTTTTACTATAATGAAAAAGATACATAAATAAATAGAATATTATCCTAACGAATTTGTTTGCTAGGATACAACATAACACCTTATTTCAATGTCTTTCACCAGGAATTATGGCATGTCTTGGGAGATTGTTTTAAATAATGATTGGGAGATTGTTTTAAATAATGGTTCCAATTTGCTTAAAATTTTTATATAACTTTGAGTCATAAGAAGGAAAAATATTTCTATGTAAAATAGATTAATAGCTTAATATGGTATGGTAAATATTTTCAACTATTACATCTATGTTATTTTTATTTTTTATTTCAGATTCTAATTTTGTGCACGTAAAAATTGGCCATATTCTAGAATTTATGACCTACATTTAAGGATCTATTTTAGTCTAAACACTTTTAATATAGGCAAAGTTAAATTTTTTTTAGAAGAAATCAGAGCAGCTCTCAGGTGTACATAATCCGGTCTGAGATTGGACCACGGGACTTGTGGGGACCAAATCCTGCTTGGGATTGGACCACGAGACTTCTGGGGATGAAAACTCAACAGGTAAGCATTGGAACACAACCTCAGAACTATAGGTCAACAAGTTTATGCCTTGAGTTTATTTTTCTCCACTTTTTATTTTTAATTTACGTTTTAAGTTTCTTTTTTTTGGGTAGCTAAGCACCGACGGGAGATTTGAACTAGTGACCTATCGCAAGGAGTGCCTTAACAATGCACCCATTCACCGTCAATCCAAAGCCCCGTGGGATTTTTACGTTTTAAGTTTCATCTTTAATCATTTTCGGATTAAAATTTGGTAAATCAAGTTTAAAAAATAGTTTTAATTTTTATTTTTTTTCTTAATAATTAGGTTAGAGTTAGTGCATCTACGGGATAAGTGATCAAATCACTGAATATGGAATCAACTCTCTGAAGATGCATCTCTCTCATGGAGAAGTATGATTAAGTTAAAGTATTGGTTGCTTGGCAATTTAAGATGGGAGGTTGGATTGGGATTGAGAGTGGAGATTGTTGAGAAATCTATGGGGTAGTAAGTGAAGGTGACTTCTCTAGCTTATGATAACTTCTTGTGAATACTTTTTAATGTTTTCTTATTAAGTTCTTCTTTAGCTTTATTATTATTATGTTCTCTTCCTCAAACAATTACCAAAACATAAAGAACAATGAGACAAAGGACACAAGATGTATGCTATTAGCCAGGGCCAAAACCTCTCCAAGCTTGAGAGGAAACCTCACTGAATTCTTCTTCTTATAGAATCTTAAATTGATGAATTCCAAGACCCTTAGGAACCTCTCCAAGGCTTCATTGATACAGTCCTTCTTCCTCTTCAATTCAACACTAGTCAAACTGATTGTTGCACCATAGATGTCAACTTCTCTTCAGATTTTTGGCCTCTTTAGAAACCCTAGTTGTAGCACGTGTGAGGGAGAAACAAAGACTTATCCCTTGATTCCTTTTTGCTTGGATAGTGACTCCTTCTTATGAAATTCAGCTTGAAAGGTGTCTTGACTTCTTCCTTATTTCGGCCCTCTTAGATGATTGTGACAACTCGGATATTGCAGCAACAGATAGTACCCAATCTTACTCACACATGTGAGAAAAAATTTACCCTAAAAACAGACCCAAAATAATTCAGTTCTTTCTTCTCCTTCCTTCGCTAGGATATGAGGCTTCTTTCTTCCCTTTTTTCGTGCTACCTTTTATTTTTCGGATGCTTGATTGATGATCCTCTAAGTGAGGCCAAGTCCTCCTTTTTATAGTGATCCCTCCATGCAAATAAGACAACTTGATATCTTCCATAAGCTGACTTGTCCTTTTGATAAATCAACTTGCTTCTTTTGAGGACCAACTTGATTGTGCACTTGCGACGAGGTCTTGGACAGTCTTGTACAATCTTATGATGACTCAAATAAATATTTAACATTCCTAATAAGGGTCTCTCATACATGAAAAAGACTGTTTTGAATTGTAAACTACATGACAAGCCCTAAAAGCTCTCAATGGGAGATTTACCTACAAAAAATAAAATTCCTTGAGCATGAAACTGATATCTCAAGCCTAAAAAAAATAATTTTATTTGTCTTCTTTACATAAATTACATACAAATCATGATTACACATGTCATTATGAATACTAAACCTAGTTACATATTTCAATGCTCCCTCTTAACTAGGTGGGTGTTCATAATCCATACATGGTATTTGGACATTCTTAATTTGAAGAATGAATCTTATAAGAAGAGTTGGATTGGTAACCCATCTGTATAGCATCATATCATCCATCATTGTCACATAGCAAGGCCTTGAATAGCAAATCTATCTCTCCAAAAGATAAAGAGCACAATGTTGGCGAGACCAATGATTTATAGACACCCTCATCATTGTCGCTCTCGAAACATACCCCAACTGGGTTCTCTCAGAGCATCTTCCACTAGGACTATTCTTATCTTGGATTCCCAGCCCTCAAAGAATAGTTATCATTTACAACTACTCTTATCTCAGATGCCCTACAACATCCTTAAAGAGTATGAGATGCTAGATGCTTACCCAATCCTCCATTCTTTCTTCCCAAAGTGAAGACAAGAATGATTTGTCTATATCTCCCTCTCAATCAAGGAGGATATGCCCATAATTATGAAGGAATGTACCTAATCCTATACAAGTAATGTACCCAAGCTTCCTCCTAACTAGAGACTTGACCAAGCTCCCTCTTGACTAGGGACTTTCTTCCAACAACTCTTTAGGTGGAGGTCAGGGACAATTAGCTACCTGAGGGGATCCCTTTATCGATGTCATTAATTTTATCTTCTTTGTTATGGAACCTTCATCTTTGGGACCTCTTTGTAGGGCATAGACCATCCATCCCTTTCATTTATGAATCCTGTCAGTCTTGTCATTCTTCCTTTTATCGGAAAGTGATCCATTAGTTCATATATGAGCTTCCTTCATACCTTTCTACCTTCTTCACATCATGTTTCCTTTAGTATCTTTCATCCTACCACATGAGTATCAGTTGTAGATGACATCTACAACACTTCCTTAGATATCCATGCATTATCCCATCTAGATATTATTCAAAGTCAAGAATGAACATTAAATCAAAATTACCTCTGTGATGGTCTTTTCATTATGACATATGTTTATTGTAACATAAACATCCTACATACATATTGACATATCTCCAAAAGTTTTAAATGTCAAGGGTCTCTTTCCTTTCTAGACTTCATCATAGTTTTCATACCCTTTCCATGGAGATGTCATGGTCAATCCTTCTAGTTATCAAATGTTTATTTCTTTTTTTATGTGATAGCAGTTGCATCTTTCACTATCTCTCCTTCACATATTGCTTCTCAGGAATTTCCATTCATAGTTCCTTCATTTTTATCAACCACCTCATATTCCATATGGGGACTTATTATGTTGATTTCATCTAGTCAATATGTGAGCCATGCATTTATGTATCCTTCCAAAGGAGAATATCCCTTTCTCTTTATCATGCTCATGATTTGGAGCATTTATCCATGCTATATGCAACGATGTGACATGACTAAATTTTATCAAATACAAGCATACATTCTTCATCTCTTCCTTTTGGTCATCTAGACTTATTTCAGAAAATTCCTTGATTGAAATAACTTTAATCACCTTGACCTACTTCACTTCTTTTGACATCATACCATAATTCCATGAATCCCATACAAGGTGGAATTCTCATAGAGACACTTGCTTCTTTCATTAGGTGAACCTTCCAATGAAGATTCCAAAAAAGGATCTTGATCATCCTCATCCAACAAATTCTCCTTTTGAGTGATGTATGATGAGATCTATACTATATGACTTTCTTTTTCCAATAAGTAATACTTATTTTTCTAATGAGGTTACCAAGATCTACATCCTTCTATAGTTGAAAACCATAGACTTCTATTTCAATTATCTTTCATGCTTCTTTATGATGATTTCATGAGCTATTGCTTTCAACTGTATGCTTATATGTGCCATAACCTAACGTGATGCATCCTATCATGCATCTAATGATTCCTACCATGATAGCTATACTTTACAACAAAAAACTTGAAATAGAAACTTGAAAAGAACTAGGTGAGGAACATTATCTCAATCATAGTAGATATCGTTTACTTCCTCCTCCTTGGATTTCTTCTTTTCAACTTCTTCCACTTCTTCAGTGATATGGGCTTATTCCCTTCCTCTTTTGTTGTTTTCCTTCTTGATCTTTGGACAATCTCTCTTGTAGTTCCTATATTCATGACATCCATAGAATTGAACCTTTGACATGTTCTTCTTCTTTTTCTAAGGACCAAGCTTCCCAAAATTCCCTTTTCTTTTAGCCATGATCCTACATCGAATTTTTCCTTCATTTTGGTTTCTTCTATATTGCATAGTGACCATAGTTGATTGAATGGAGTAGCTTCCTTCTTCCCGTATATGCTTGATGTCAAGTTTCCCTATTCTTCCAGTAGTGCATTGAGCACTATGGTAGTCATTTCCTTGTCAAACATTATTTCTCCCAACTCTTATAGTTGGTCCCTTATTTCAGACACTCTCATAAAGTATGAGGCTATTCCTTCTTGTTTTGATATCTTCATCTTGTAGAGCTATTTCCTTAACGAGATCCTTACGGAGAACAATTCTACAAGTTTGTCATATATTTATTTTGATGTTTCTAATTTTGATACATAGGGAATGAGGCTGGGATCCTTGATGAATTCTATGAAAATCCTTTGAGCCCTTACTTCCCCTTTGAACTTATTCCTTCAAAGTTTTTGTGATTAATCCCTTAACATGTTTCACGAATTCATTTTCTATGAGGATTAAATCAGTCCTCTTCTTCCATGCAAGAAAGTTTGTATACCCAACCAACTTGTTGCTCTCCTTGTAAAAAGACATTTTTATAGATTCAAATGTGGACATAAATATACTTACTTGCGAAGATATTCCTTGATTACAATATCTTCAACTTATTTCTTGCTTGATGTTGATGATCATATAGAGAATGGGATATTTCTTCTTGAAGAATATGTCTTCCTTCAAAAAGTGATTCTTGACTTAAAGAGAGGGAGATCTTGATTTCTCGATGATGCAAACAATTCATTTCTTGCTTCCTTTCAATGAGTATACTTAAATATGCTTAGATCTTATATTTATGTATAGATAAAGGTATTTTTGATTTCTTCTTCCTTGAGATGATGATTTGAGTGAGATTCCCAAGAACACTTCAAGTGTAGACTCTTTCCTTGAGTGAGCTAGGGTTTTGATACTTCCTTCAAGATGATGATGCAGTCCTTGTCTTCAAAATTCCTTGGATATGAGAGGATATTCTTAATGCTTTGATGCCCTTGATACCATTCTAGAACATTGGTTTGTGTGCTTGAGTGTCCTTTATTGAGTTGCCCTTCCTTGATTTGTCACCTTAGCTGTAATTCCATGTCGAGAAATCTACGGGGCAGCAAGTGAAGGTGATTTCTTTAGCTTATGATAATTGGTTGTGAATACTTCTTAATATTTTCTTATTAGGTTCCTCTTTAGATTGATTATTATTGTGTTATCTTCATTAAACAGTTACCAAAACATAAAGAACAATGAGATAGAGGACACAAGATGTAGGCTATCAACCAGGGCCAAAACCTCTCCAAGCTTGAGAGGAAAACCCATCGAATTATTCTTCTTATAGAATCTACAATTAATGAATTTCAAGACCAAGTCCCTTGACCTAAGAACCTCTGCAAGACCAAGTCACAAGGATTCCTTGAAACAATTCTTCTTTCTCTTCAAGTCAACACTAGTCAAACTGATTGTTGCACCACATATTTTGACTTCTCTTGATCAAGGTGGATATTAGTGGCCACCCACCTATTCCACTTGGACCCCCACCATTGTTTCTTTCATTTTTTAGTTTCCTTAATTGTAGCACAATTTACTATTTTTGGCAGTTTTTCAAGTCCTGAACTTCTGGAGCCGTTTTAAGGCCCTAAACGACATTTTTTTTGAAAATCACGGGTGGCGAATATGAATTTTCAACTTGATATTCACTATCAATACTTTTATTCCTTGAATATATCTTTCTAGCTAGGTATCGTGTGGATCAAACAAAGATCGTATGCCAAATTTATGACCCCGGGAAGTTGATGTACCAATTTACCCCAACGAGGCCCATAGTTTGGTGTTTCATCTCCTAGGGTTAGGTTTTTTTATGTTTGGGGTTTTCCATTGTTTCTCAATAATAAATAGGCCTTCAATCCTCATTGAAACACAATTCAGAGGCATGTAATTGCCACATCTCTTCTCAAAGATAAGCTACCATCACCCGAGCTAGTTTATTTCCATTTTGTATGTAAGCATATTTCATTTCTTTGATATTAATGAAATGAATTTTATTTCTACTGCATATCTGTGTTTATGATTATATCTGTAATTTTTTACGTTCATGTTTAAATTTGCATCAATGGTATAAGAGCTAGGTTTTCTCTTTCTCGATCCTTCTTTGCAGGTCCCCAATGAGGTCAGGGTCTAAGGAGTTAGGGTTCGATTTGGTTGAACCTTTGCAAGATTAGCCTCACAAACCCTGATCGCCACCCATGGGGGAAGAAAAGAAAGATGAGGGAGCAGGAGATCATAGCAAAATATTTCTCAAGGAGGCTCTCGAGAAACAAAGGAATACGATGATGGATAACGTTTCCCAGATCCTTCAACGATTTCCCACCGGCGACACATCCACATCTAGAAGCCACTCCTTTTAAGGTACAAGTAAACTTTGACATTCCCATATTTTAGGGCCAAATAGATGCATACACCATAGATAAATGGTTAAATTTGCTAGAAGGATATTTCTTTATTCATGACATTTCAACCAAGGTAAATATTACTTTTTCTTTTCTCAAATCTGACCCCCACTTCAAGAACTGGTGGGAAACCTACTATGAGTAGAAGGATGAAAGCATGCCCTCACTGTTTTCAGCCGCACCCACTTGGAATTCATTTCGAGATGCAATCAAGGAGAAATACTACCCTATCGGGAGCTATGAGGATAAATACATAAAATGGACCATGCTGCAGCAGTGAAGGGACCAAGACATGCCAAATCTTACCAATTATTTTCATACCCTTTTCACGAAGTTGGGTATCAAGGATTCTAAGAAACATTTGGCACTCAATTACCACAACTGCCTACATAGGTACATCCAGGATGAGATGGAGCTCCTGGACATCTCCTCGCTTGGCATGCTATATCGATATGCTATAAAGATCGAGCAGAAGCATAAACAGAAAAAGTGAGACTTTAGATATGCGAATCCAAAGCAAGGGAAAGGTGCCCCCAAACTACAGAACAAAGGACAAAGCCAAGGCGGGGCAGCCCAGGACAACCCACCAAAGCTTCAAGAAAAGAACAACATCACGAAGCCAAAGAAGGACACGGAAAATGGTGTGAGTTCCATAAGAGCTCCACTCACAACACAAGTGAGTGTCGGGCCAAGCAGTCTCTGATGGTCGAGCTAAAGGCTTCTGAATCAGATGCATCTTCCGATTCAAGGTCAGAACCTAACAAGGAGAATGAAAAAGGGAAGTTGATTTTCAATGCAGATCCCAATGCCACCATTGCCACCATGAATATCTAGAAGGAGGAACCTGAAGATCCAAAGGAGGAGGAGCGCCTCTTCCACTCCTAGATGTGGGTAAAGGGTTCCTCGCTACAGTTCATTATCGACATCGGAAGCCAAAAGAACCTCATTTCAGTAGAGTTTGTGGAGCGGCTGGGCTTACCGACTACAACACACCCACAACTTACACCATCAGGTGGATTCACCAAGGACGTGATCTCCGCATCAGCCAGCAGTGTTGCCTTCCATACAGCATCAAGCCCTTCATGGATGAGGTATTATGTGGCGTTTCTCCTCTTGATGTTTGTGACGTATTATTAGGCTAACCATACTTGTGGAAGAGACATGTTGTGTATGAGTCAAGGCCTCACATTGTTATTGTTACCTTGGGAAATGAGTTGTACAGGATATCAGAGGTAGCTCCACCTACCGCCATCTCTTTGGTTATTGCAAAAAAATGTAGTAAGCTCATTTCCAAAGCCGGAATTTTTTTTCTTGATGATACGCCCTCAGGGAAAGAAGAAGACAGTGGCCACAACCTCCAAACAATGCCCCTCCGCATGGCAACAATAGATGGACAAGGTCCTAGAGGAGTATGAGGACATATTCACCTCCCCCCATGGGTGCCTTTATATTGTCAGGTCAAGCACTCCATCGATCTAACCCTAGGTGCATCGTTTCCCAGTGGACCAATCTATCAGCTCTCTGTTTTGGAGAACGCCGAAATCAAGAGGAAGATTCAGGAGTTGCTATAGAAAGGTCACATCCAGCCTAGTCCATCACCCTATGGTAACCCAATCATGTTGGTACAAAAGAAGGATGGGGCTTGGAGACTCTATATTGACTATTAGGCGCTAAACAATATCATTGTCTGAAATAGGTACCTGATCCCACGGATTGATGACCTTTTGGACCAACTCAAGGCGGATAAATATTTCAGCAAGTTCGACTTGAAGTTTTGATATCACCAGGTACCAATCGAACCCTTTGATGTGTGGAAGACTGCCTTCAAAGCAAAGGAGTGCCTTTTCGAATGGTTGGTTATGCCTTTCGGGTTGATGAATGCTCCTGCAACCTTCATGAGGTTGATGGATGACATCTTGTGTCCATTCACCAAATGATTTGTAGTGATATACATGGATGACATCCTGATCTTTAACTTGAGTTGGGAAGAGCACCTCCACTACATTTGACAGGTTCTCCAAACACTACGATAGAACAAGCTGTGTGCCAATTTGGAGAAATGCACTTTTGGCATGAACTAGGTTCAGTATCTGGGATACATTATTGATGAATGGGGGGCGCATGTGGATCTAGCCAAGATCCAAGTCATTCAAGATTGGCCAGCCCCAACCACTCTAACAGAGCTCCACAACTTTCTCGGTCTTGCCAATTTCTACCGTAGGTTCATGTTGGGGTTCTCTGATATCACTTGGCCTTGAGTCAAGTCACCAAGGGAGGTGCGAAAGCAAAATTATTTTGGTATGAATCTCAGTAGAAGGAGTTTGTCGAGTTGAAACATCACCTCTGCTCTGCACCAATGCTCACATTACTAGACTTGCAACAACCATTTGAGATCGAGACAGATGCCTCTGACTATGTTATTGGGCTAGTGCTTACTCAACAGGGACATCCAGTGGCATATCACAATGAGACACTTGTTATAGCTCCAAAAATCACCCTTGGTATTTGTGATGCTTGGTTTATGGCCTATGGCAACCCCTCCTTCCAGACTTGGTCCAAATATTTTAAAAATAGTGTTTTACTCCCTGTACGCTACTTTGCCCTGTGATAAAAGCATGTACGCGTGGGTCAGTCTATACCCAACAAGCATATATGAGTTAAAACACTTAAAAAAATTAAAGTTCCTTAACTATGGGCAAAGATCATGGGTTTTACCTGTTGATTACCTCCTGGTGCCCATGGCCAACCTGTTCCCAAATGTTTCTTAACTAAAAAACTAATTTGGGAGAAATATAAAAAAAACTTCAATGGGAAGGCCTTAAGGAGGAGATAAATGGTAGAATTACTATATTGAGATTATCCCCTGATCAAGTCTGAAGTATCCCTGTGCTTCAAGCACTTCCCCAAGTTTAGGAAACCCTTGTTTCCTTGAGTGTTGATATTCTTTCACTTGTTGGAGATATCATGGTATTGGTTATGGAAGGAGGTTGTTGAAGACTGGGACTAGACGGACTTGGAGGATGGTTCCGCTTGGAGTTGGAAGAGGAATATTCATGTGAACTCTTTCATGTTTACTATAGTTTTCTACAATAAAAAGAAACATTGTCTTGTTCTTGACATCGGATTTTTTTATGCATTATATGTTATTGTTATGGTTTATATATGAATGACTATTTCAATGTATAACTAACCATATACTTATATGATATAAAGTTGATTTCACTAAAATGCTTTATCTATATGCTGCTATGTGTATTCAAATTGGTTGATTTGCAGGTTCGAAGATCATTAGGAGTTGTAGAGGGTTGTTGGCATTATGTTTCTGGTGAGGTTATATGTTACAAATGTTGTACTTGATGGCAACACCCATGGCAAGGCTCTCAATATGATGAAAATTAAGAAGTACGCAGGAGAACAGTTCAGAAGATGCGTACCTGTAGGTACACCTTGTAGGGATCGCGGCTAGACACGCATGTGAGCCGTTCAGGAGGTGCGTACCCCAGTGCACACACTTCAAGGCAGTAAAGCGCGCACATGTGGGGTTTCTTATGGTATTTAGCCGACGGTATTGTGTTATTATGGTTTTGGCCCGTGGTATTGCTCCGTGATTTGAGGAAGAGCTTGCCTATATAAAGCAAAGGAGATCATTTGGCTTAAGCATCTTTTGAAATTGAATATCTTAAGATCTGAAATATTGGGTTCTCGGTTTAAAAGCTTGATCTATAAAAGAGAAGTTGAAAAGCGAATCTGTGAAGGGTGATCTCTCGAGCGCAAGATCAGATCTGAGCATCTGACTGTATTTCGGCCCTAATCAGAGGTGCACAAGTGATTAATGGTGCAAGTGCGTGGGCACGCAGAGCAGAAGAAGGATAAGTGCGTGGGTACGCAGGGGCGACAAAGGCGCAGTGTGTGGGTACGCAGAGGCGACGAAGGCACAATGCGTGGATATGCAGAGCGACGGAGGTTCAGGTGTGCACACACAGAAAAAGTACGCGGCGTGATAGTGTCTTTGGGTGTGTGGCTTCAGTGAAGTATGCGGCGCGATAGTGTATTTGGGTGCGTACTGTACGCAGCGCAGTATAAGAAGCAGTGCATGGTCACGCAGTGCAGCAGAAGGAACTCTACGGGTATACGCAGAGAAGCAGAGGGTGAAGTGCATAGAGTCGCAGGCCAAAGAAAGGAAAGTTGCGTATCTGTCTCATGACTATCTGTTGACTGAATTTTTCTGTTGATAAGGTGTTCTGGGTTTTGTTCTATGTTGTTGATCTGGTTACTGCTGTTGACTGTGAAATCTACATGTACTAGATGATCATTTGATGTTTATGGATCCAGTTTGAAAATTTATGAAAAGTGGTCCTTGAAAAGAAGTAGGGGGTTGTAGCTCCCTTCCAGGAGAGACTGGAAAACGAGAGAGAGTTGTAGCTCTCTGCAGGTTGCAGCCTGCATACTGGTAAAGGACTGCACCAGTACAAGACCATTGTAAAAGGAGTGTCTAATTTGAAAGAAGATAGAGACATATTGCA
>APFE030491342.1:86300-99749 GCA_000404065.3 Pinus taeda | reverse complement strand
CAACACTTGGTTTCTCATAGAATAATGTATATTTAGAGAAGGATTGCTCTTGTTTGTCTTGTTTGTCACTAGAGAGTCTTAGACTCCTAGGGAGGTTAGGTTTGTCTGCAAAAATAACTCTTTCCGCATGACAATCACATCAGTTATATTGGCCCTTTACCCATGCCGGTTTGAGAAGGTCTCCATTGACTTCTTGCTGGCGGGTCTTGTCCTTATCGACAATGACATATTGCTCTGAGGACAGGCCTAGAGCTGTACCCCTAGCCCTATTTTCATTATTGATAGGTCACCTTGTGCTCAGCATCGATCAGTATCATGTATCTTTAACTAAGTGGTTTCCCTTGTGTTCGACATCCGCTTTCATTATCACACATTGGGATTTGTGTAGTGCCTTGGTTTCCATTTGAGCCTATTGGTGGATTCCTCACCTTTGTGTCAACTTTCATTATTGGTTGGTTCAGAGGGTTTCTATCTTTCACTAACTACATCATGTATACGCCGGAAATGTGCTTCGGTTGGGTTACTACATCTTTTTTCATCCGATTCCTTCCACATTATTGGCCTACGGGTTACACTCGTGCTATATTGATGAAGGATGCCTTAATGCCTTCCTTCTAGTGGATCTTTTCCTATCGACTACGACTCATTGCTCTGGGGCAAAGACTAGAGTCCATTTGGTAGTACCTTGGGGTTTGAAGTCATCAGTGGCAGATCCTTCACTATCGAAAATGGGAAACCATCATTATCTCCTGATTGATAGATTCTTCCAGGTTCTCAACTTCAGCTCATCTATTCACACTTGTTAGATTGTACTGGGTACCTTCACTCTCATTATCATTATCGGTGAGTAGTCTCGCACTTGTTAATGGTATACATCAATGACCAATAATCAAACGATTTCTCACATGGTCGACTTCAGATCATTTATTCCCAATGTGTAGAAATGTACCACGGCAGTCAGTGAAGACCTCAGGTTGCATCAACATTCTTTGGTTCACTTGTTAGTTGCCCCTGTTGCTGCTAGTTGACACCATTCGACATTATATGTTGCAGTCCTTCACAACGACATCCTATACGCTGGCATCTGAATTGCGATGTAATATCATCTTATTCCATCATGTTCATTTGGTATTATTGGGATCAATTTTTGACATTAGTGATTTGCTTCATATTTCAGCTTCATTGATCATCTTCTTATATGTGATATTCAGACATGTACTTGTTCGATCATGATCAGATGATCCATTATGTACTTTCAGTTCTTTATACTTGTATACATAGTGGATCTGCTTGTACTTGATATGTGGACGTGCTTTACGTTCTCTGGGCATGGGTATGCCAGCCTCAGACAACTGTTTCTTTCTGATCTTCTTCTTGATGGCTTGGCAGGCTAAAATCTAGTGAAGTCCTTCTCAGTTTTTGACAAGTTTCCTTTCCATATACTTAATACATTTCGGCCATCATGTACCCCTTCTAACCTCATATATTAGGGGGAATCTATTATAGCTCCAAATATCACCCTTCGTATTTGTGATGCTTGGTTTATGGCCTAGGGCAACCCCTCCTTCCAGACTTGGTCCAAATATTTTAAAAATAGTGTTTTACTCCCTGTACACTACTTTGCCCTGTGAAAAAAGTGTGTACACACGAGTCAGTCTATATCCAACTCACGTATATGTGTTAAAACACTTTACAAAATTAGATTTCCTTAACTATGGGCAGAGATCACGGGTTTTACCTGTTGATTACCTCCTAGTGCCCATGGCCCAACTGTGCCTAATTGTTTCCCAACTAAAAAACTAATTTGGGAGAAGTATACAAAGACTTCAACGGGAAGGCCTTAAGGAGGAGAGAAATGATAGAATTATTATACTAAGATTATCCCCTGATCAAGTCTCAAGTATCCCTGTGCTCCAAGAACTTCCCCAAGTTCAGGAAAACCTTGTTTCCTTGAGTGTTGATATTCTTTCACTTGTTGGAGATATCATGGTATTGGTTATCGAAGGAGGTTGTTGAACATTGGGATTGGACAAACTTGGAGGACGGTTCCACTTGGAGCCGAAAGAGGAAGACTCAAGTGAACTCTTTCCATGTTTACTATAGTTTCCTACAATAATAAGAAATGTTGTCTTGTTCCTGAGATTTTCTTTGTTTATGCATTAGATTTTATTGTTATGGTTTATATATGAATGACTATTTCTATGTATAACTAACCATCGACTTATATGATATAAAGTTGATTTCACTAAAATGTTTTATCTATATGCTGCTATGTGTACTCGAATTAGTTTATTTGCAGGTTCGAAGATCATTAGGAGTTGCAGAGGGTTTGAACCTTGGCTAGAATTACCCAAATGAAGGACATCTGGGTATGTTAATCCTCGCATAGTTAGTTTATTTAAGCATGTTGCCTGAGTTTTATGTGTGTTTCTTGATGTAGATTACTCCCACTCTTATATGGTTCTGACCCAAAGCCCTAGGGGACTTATTCCCTTAACAACACTTTTAGTCAATCCGGAAGTATCCCACTTATGATGAAGAGATGTATTCCATTGTGCAGGCTTGCCGAAAATGGAAGCATTACATTTTAGGGAAGGAAATGGTCATCCACACAGACCACCGACCCCTACAGTTCATACAAATGCAAGGGAAGTTGCAGAATGATCGCCATTAGAAGTGGTCCACATACTTGCAACAATTCTATTTGAATATCAAGTACAAGAAGGGCAGCACCAATAATGTTGAAGACGACCTCAACGGACCACCGATCATGGTGTTAACCATTGTGCTCAACTCTTGTGGGCACAAGACTTCTAATTGGCCACTTCTCTACAAAAGCGACCTAGAATTCGGCCACATATACCAGACGCTCTTAGAGGGTCAGCAAGTTCCATATTTTCACCTCCAAGATGCACGTATATGCCACTTGTGACACCTTTGTGTTCCTTCAAGCGAGCGTACCAAGATGATTTGGGAAGTGCACTGCAGTGAGGTCATTGGGCATTTCGAGGTTGAGAAAACAATGGCATTACTGCATAAATATTTCTATTCGCCGAATCTTTGACAGGATGTCAGGAAGTACATCAGATCCTGCATTGCCTATGCCATTGCCAAACCGACCATCAAGAAGCAAGGCTTCTATACTTCACTTCCTACCCTTAGTCAGCCTTGGTAATCCATCTCCATGGATTACATGTCAGGCCTTCCTTCTACTAATCATGGCAACAACTATGTTTTTGTGGTCATCGACAGGTTCTCAAATATGGCCATTATGGTGGCCTACAAGAAGAATATCACAGCAGAAGCCACTGCTAAACTATTCTTTGAACAAGTGTGGGTAAACTTTGGGATCCCACAGTCTATCATCCAATATTAGGACAGAAGTTTCCACAATACATTTTGGTCCAGTCTTTGGTCGATATTGGACACCAAGATCACTAAGTCCACAACTTTCCATCCCCAAACTGATGGCCAGACAAAGGTCATCAACAAGATGATCGTACACATTCTACACATGTACAACTCAAAGCATCCAGGCACATGGGATGAGAGCCTCTCCTATGTCTAGCACAATTATAACTGGGCTCTCCACAACTCGACTGGCGACAACCCTTTTCAAGTGGGCTTGGGATTCTAGCCACTATATCTCATTGATGTGGCCATACCATTTGCAGCTATTCAAGCAGATTCGGCTCATGTCCAGTCTGAATTCGACAAGGCAAACAAATTCATTGAGAACATTTATCACATCCACCAATAGGTCCATGACATATTGGACAGAGCCAATGCTAAGTACAAGCAACGACATGATCAACATCAGGTGCCACACAAGTTCCAGGTGAGCGACAAAGTTTGGCTACATTTGCAGAAGGAGCGCCTCGCTGAGCCCCACCACAAACTTCGCCTGATCTGATATGGGTCATACACCATCACCAAGGGAGTAGGGGACAATGCCTTCGAGCTCACTATTCCACCTTGGTCTTCACCCAGTGTTCAATGTGGACCACCTTCCACCCTACTTTCCACCATTGTTGGATATATCCAACATTGCAAAACAACTCACACCAACATAGTTAAACCCAGATGACATGGAAAAAGCCACAATTGATCTGATCATGGACACACAGATCAAGAAAATCTGACATAAAAGGATCCAACTATATCGAGTTGTCAAAGCAAGCCAACTCCTTCACCAGGGCAAGTGGCTCACCAGGGACCAAGTTCAACAGAATTTCCTCATCTCATGGAGGAACTCAATGCAATGGAGACCATTACTTCCTAAGGGGGGAGGAATGATCCAGGTGGATATTGGTGGCCACCCTCCTATTCCATTTGGACCCCCACCATTGTTTCTTTTAGTTTTTCAGTTTCCTTAACGGTAGCACAATTTACTATTTTTTGGCAGTTTTTCGGGTCCTAAACTTCCATAGCTGTTTTGAGGTCCTAAATGACATTTTTTGGAAAATCAGCAATGGAAAATATGAGTTTTTAACGGAAAATCACCAATAGTTGTATTCCTCGGATATATCTTTCTAACGAGGTATCGTGTGCGTCAAACGGAGATTGTATGCCAAAGTTACGACCACGGGAAATTAATGTACCAACTTACCCCAATGAGGCCCATAGTTTGGCGTTTCATCTCCTAGGGTTATGTTTTTGGATGTTTGAGATTTTCCATTGTTTCTCAATAATAAATAGGCCTTCAAGCCTCATTGTAACACAATTCAGAGGCATGTAGCTGCCACATCTCTTCTCAGAGATAAGATACCATTGCTCACGCTAGTTTATTTCCATTATGTTTGTAAGCATATTTCAGTTCTTTGATATTAGTGAAATGAATTTTATTTCCACTGCATCTCTCTGTTTATGGTTATATATGTAATTTGTTGTGTTCTTGTTTAAATTCAGATCATCTCTTCATATTTTCAGCCTATTGTTATAGGGCTACAATTTTTGGCCTCTTCAAAAACCTTAGTTGCAACATGTGTCAGAGAGAAACAAAGATTTATCCCTTGATTCCTCTTCACTTGGATAGTGACTCCTTCTTATGCAATTAAAATTGAAAGGTGTCTTAAATTCTTCTTTATTTAGGCCCTCTTAGATGATTGTGACAACTCGGCTATTGTAGCAATAGATAGTACCTAATCTTCCTCGCACGTGTGAGAGATGTTTTTACCCTAAAAACAAACCCAAAACAATTTGGTTCTTTCTTCTCCTTCCTTCACTAGGATATGAGGCTTCCTTCTTCCCTTTTCTCATGTTGCCTTTTGTTTTTTTTAGATTCTTGATGGATGATCCTCTAAGTGAGGTTGAGTCCTTCTTTATATATTGATATCTCCATGCAAAAAAGTCGACTTGACATCTTCCATAGGTCGACTTTTCCTTTTCATAAATCAACTTGCTTCTTTTGAGAACTAGCTCGATTGTGCACTTGTGACAAGGCCTTGGAGATTCTTTTGACTCTTACAATAAATCAAATAAATATGTAACATGCCCAAGAAGGGTCTCTCATACATGAAAAATTCTCTTCTGACTTGTAGACTACGTGACAAGCCCTAGAAGCTCTCAATGGGAGATTTATCTATAAAAAAATAAATTCCTTGAGCATGAAACCCATGTCTCAAGCATAACAAAAATAATTTTATTTCTCTTCTTTGCACCAATTACATACAAATCATGATTACACTTTCCATTATGAAGACTGAATCTAGTTACATATTTCAACAGAGATAGGGATATCTCTCATCAACGGATTTACCGACAATCATATCCTTCCTGTCCTTCTTATTAATCATCTACATAGTTATGGTCTTTTCTTTTTAAAATAGATTTATGTATAACATGGACATAACACAAAAGAAGCCCCTTGGTTAGATGCTAGGGAGATTGGATTTCCAGAGCATTTAGCAGAAGGTTGGGAGGTGTATATCCTATAGTTAAGACTTGCTTGCATAATTATATCATTGTCAAAGGACATATTATCTTGGGGAGGGCATTTCAGAAAAGGTTAGATATTGGTCAATGAACCTACAATTAAATTTCTCAGAGGTGTTTCTAGGCTCCAAAACATATATTGTTCCAGAAAAAATAGCATTGGAATATTCCTCTAAAATTGAAGTGTTTTGTCTATCTGGGTATGCATAACAATATTCTTTCTTGGAATAACTTACTTAAAATATGTTTCCAAGGGCCAAGATGGTGCATCTTATGCAACAACAACAATGAAGAGGTGGCACATCTCTTCCTATCCTATCCTTTTTTGGTCTCCATATGGATTGTGGTCTTTCATCTAGTTCCTTTAAATTCCAATTAGGACCGATCATCTATTGGTGAATGTATTTACCAATGGTTTATGGAGTACAAAGACTACAAACCTATGCCTTTTGATATCCTCTAGGATATTTGGAGAGTAAGGAATGCTTGTTTATTTGATCGAGTTGGGCCTAATGTGAGGGGTATCTTCCTAAATATTATGACATATTTTCAAGAACTAGACCTGTCAAAGAGAAGTTATCTAGTCGTTATTGACATGTGAAGGATATATGTGCCAATTACCCTATAGGTTTTTTTGACGACGCCTCATCATTTCAAGTACATGGCAGTGGGGCGATCATTGTTTTGGGGCCTAGAGATTTCTTCCATTTTTGTTGGTTCTCTAAAGAGGGATCAACATTAGAGTTGAGTTTATAACTCTATGGGGAGTCATATATTGTGCTAAATAGCTCAACATAGAGGAGATTGACGTATTTTGAGACTCAAAAATGATCATATATTGGGATAATATGATATCATCACTGGAGTCTTTGTTTCTTTCAAATTTGATGAGGAGGTTTAGAATTTTGATTAAGACATTCAAGAGAGTGTCCTTCTCACATATTTATCGAGAAAAAATTCAAGAGGTAAACATCTTGTCAAAGGAGGGTTGGAGCATCGATCCAGGAATGATTAATTTTATAAAATTTTGGAAAGGCACATTGTATCGATCAATTTCCATTAAGACATAATGGATAGAACTGTCATTTGAATATAGGAATGATTTTATATTTTGTTTTACATTTCTAATTTATATTTACATAATCCTACTCTTAAGATAGGAGGCACATAGAAGTACTGGAAATTTTAAGTTATGAAATTTTAATTGCACAATTTTATTTAGAAAGATGGGCATGGGATCTATTGATGGGAAATTTTTTTAGAATTTAGAAAGGGATATATGTTGATATTGATTGGTTGTAGAGAACATGATGATTGAAAATCCTAGGCTTATGTAACTTCTTTTATTTATAATGAAGGCAAGCGCTTTTTCAATTTGAAAAAAAAGAAAGTGAATGATCTTATTTATAGTGGATGTTATAATCAAGATTATGAACTAAGTTCTTCAAAATTGGCTTCCATCCTCACCCCTTCCCTATGAGGCTTGAACATAAAACCTAGTGAATGAGTAAACTTCGCTAACTAATTGGTTTACACCTTAGGATTATGTTGAGCCTCAACCTTGCACCTTCCTACACACCCTCTTAACCCTCATTCTCCACTCACTTCATTCATCCAGTGGTTAAATCATTGCATTATAGTCTAAAAAGGATTGTTTATACGGTTTTCTAACTATACTGATGTCTGTTGTTTGGTTTAGTTTTTTTGTTCACGCAGTTGTGGAAACTTGTCAGTTTCCGCAGCCAGCACAGGTTTCCGCAACCAGCACTGGATTCCGCAGCTATTTTGTTAAACGCTGTGCTCCAGGTGTCCTTTGAAGGAACGAGCTACATGGGCAAGCTCTAGATGGCATGTACATGGATCGTGTCCCTTTGAATCGACCAAATCATCCATTAGAGGCCACGGTCAACCAAAGTCAAAGACGAGGCCAACCAAAGAGTTCAGCGGTGGCACGTCACTGTTTTGGGAACGTGAATGATACCTGGCCTAGTTCCCAGCTCACGAAGGCACCAGCGCACCTGGAGATTGTTCTTGAACAGTGAATCTAACAGACAACCACTCTGAATATTTAAGAAGCATAACGACAGTTACACTAGATCTCGGCTGAAGAGATCTACGTGTCTATGGCACGCAGTTAATAGCATAGTAGTTGATTAGTTAACTGTAGTATTTTTACATTATAAATAACGCATTGTTGAACACTATAAAGAGACTTTGGATGCATAGAAATTCTGAACTGTTTATGTAATTTCCATACGCTGCTGGTTCTCTTGTCACCCCACTGTTTTATATGCTGTTGATTTAAATACATGAGAAGACTTTTCTGAAGATAGCCGTGTGATTATTTGATTGGCTAAAGTGGCAGAGGGCCCCTGCACGCTGAAGCCTTGTAAAATGTTATAGTTTCATTATGTTTTTGTTTTATTATTAGCTGTACATAATATGTTGTCTTATGTTTCGGCTGTTCATATCTTTACCTTTGTTTTCTTAGAGCAGTAAACTGATCAGTGCTTTTTGCAAGTTCTCTTGGGCAGCCCGGACAGTTTTTCATCTTTTTAATAACTTTTGGCATATGAGATCATCTTGTCCTTCCTGCTAACTTTTATTTTCTACAGTTTACATTCAGCATTGTCCTTTTCAAGTTGTTATTTGCTTATTTCTTTTTCTGCTAGTTAGATATCATACTGCTTAACAATTTATGATTTCTTTCTGTGGTCAAATGACTACATCAGCAGGAAATCAGAAGATTACTAACTGTAGTGTGATTTAGTTGTCATATTACTCACTCACAGTTGCTTTCCATAAAGTAGATTGAGCTGAATGGTAAAGGACTAGAAGAGTCTAAGTAGTGTGATTAACTTATTTTCTGCAATTTACATTTAGTTATCATATTGCTTGTTATGTTCATGATTACTTCCCCAAGGTAGATTGAGCTGAGGAGTAAAGGATTTGAAGAATTCAAGTAGTGTGATTAGTTTCTTTGTGCAATTTACTTTCTTGAACAGTTAAATATCATATTGCTTAACTTATTTATGATTACTTCCCATCAGGTAGATTGAGCCGAAGGGCGAAGGATCTAAAAAGTTAAAGTAGTGTGAATTAGCTGCTTTACTTTAAGTTTGAGTTGCTTTTCAAGTTTTTTCTTTCTTTTCATTTTCAGCAGCAAGGATACTAGGCCATTGCCATTAGTTCGCTATTTGATGCATTTGTTCTCTCTTAAGAATTGATTTCATTTTAGTTATTGTAAAGCTTTCTTTTGAAGCATTTTTCAAGTTTAGAAACCATCACCATCTACACTCCCCAAACTTCACACTTCACTTTCACCAACACACATTAAAGAAAAATAAAATCCAAAAACAAACTAAAAAGCTTAAAACGACAAAAGCCTAAGGAAATGGTTATCTAAGTACATATAGTACACCTCACTTCGTCAGTTTACGAACCCCGGGCTGACATTATAAATAGCAATTTAGATCACATTAAATTGACCAAACAGAATCCACCCAGGTTTACTTCATATCAAGTTTATGTAATCCTTAAAGTTTTAGTGAATCACTTATTTAATAAATGCGATCTTATCAAGTTTTCTATACACTTTAAATATAAGATTATTTAGTGATTTATGATTCGACCATTAAAAAAATCGCTAACAATGTTCTCAAAAAATTAAATATTTAATTTGTGATTCATCGAGTATCCATCAAAATTAAATTTGCTATCATAGAAAGATTAAATGCTCAATTAAATTTGCTATCAATGATTAGAAAGATTAAATGCTCAATTTATACTATGTTGGGAAAATGTAAGATTTCATGGTATAACTCATTTTATTCTCTCACATATTGTGAGCATGTGAATTTCGACTATCTTTTCTCTTCAATAAACTTTAATTAATTATGCTCTTAAATGTGCTCCTCCTTCGCACCAAAGGTCAAGTAGGTTAATAAATTGAATTATTAACTATATGGAAATGGTGAGGAATTGATCTTTAATTAATTAGATTCTTAAATTGTGCCAGAGACCAGGGTAGAAAATTTGGTTCGTAAACGTCATTTCCTCTTATGCTAAAGGCCAGAGTAGCCTAAGAAATTGGAATTGTCGGGAACATGCGTGGGCTTTCGGTCCACCATGAACCTTTTACATGCCAGCAAACTCGCTGACGAAACTTAAGAACACCTAGGCACATGACGTGACACCTGACACCTTTACTAAACATTCAAAGTAAGCTTACATTGCAAGTTACCACTCTGTCGAAACACGAGAAAAGAAAAGGGACAGAAAAATCTATTAATACGCGATAGTAATCCGGGCATGTCTCAAAGGTCCCTTCATAACATCTGCGCAGCCCAACCTGGAATGGAAGAGACGCCACGTCATACGTGGGGAGGCCATTGATATATTTTACACTTTAATTAGTTTCCGTAATGGGGTCTAATCGTCAAATATTATGGTCAAATCGTAGAAAACACTAAATATGTCTGAAAACGGTTCAATCACGATTTTTTAAACTGAAAAAAAAAAAATCACGATTTTTGGACTTTAGTTGACATCAGGATTCAGGCACGGTGTGGAATCGAACACATGACTTGGAAGCTGAGCAGCCCAAAATAAAAGTGCACAGCCAGCGTGTCACCACGTAGACTTATTTGCCCACGGACTCTTTATAAGCTCCGAAGAGACGCAGTGAAGATCACTGAGTAGAAGGCAGAGGACTAAATAACATTACATTCCAAATTGTATTGAATCGTGAAGAATGGGCGTTGAGGTCGAGACAAGGATAGCCGAGGGATGGGTGAGGGGCGCCGTTGTTGGGGCCGGAGCTTCTGGAACAGTTAGCCTTGCTATGATAAGGTCTAGTGGCCAACTCTTTGCAGTCAAATCCACGACTGGTTTTAGTTTGGCATTGGATAATGAGTACCAGATATTGCGGCGTCTGGATTCTCCCTACATTGTTCGCTGCCTTGGGCGCAGTTACAGTGTTGAGAACGGTGCAGAGGTGCACAATTTGTTCATGGAGTACATGCCAGGTGGGTGCATATCGGATCTGGTAACTAAATTTGGAGGGCGGCTGGATGAATCCGTGATCAGGGCTTATACTCGTGACATCCTGCATGGAATCCATTACCTCCATAGGCAGGGGATTGTGCACTGCGATATCAAGGGGAAGAATGTTCTTGTGGGTGCCAATGGTGTGAAGCTTGCTGACTTTGGCTCTGCCAAGAGGCTTGGTGATGAGAAGAAGGGCCTGGAGGACGGGCATTTGAAGGGAACCCTTCTGTGGATGGCTCCAGAGGTGGTGAACCAGGTGGGGCAGGGACCTGCTTCCGACATTTGGTCTCTGGCCTGCACTGTATTGGAGATGGCCACTGGCAGACATCCATGGAGCCAAGTTTCCAATCCCCTCGCCGCAATGTATCGGATTGGATGCACAGAGGAGCTGCCGGAGTTACCTGCATCGCTTTCACTTCAGATCAGAGATTTCTTAGAGAAATGCTTTCGGAGAGATCCCAAGAAGAGGTGGACCAGTGTAGAATTGTTGAACCATCCTTTCCTAAATGACAACTGCTGTACCCCCGAGAAAGTGGAGGTTGTCACTGGACCAGGGTCCCCAACAAGTAATTTGGATTTCGGGAATCAAGTATGGGATTCCTTCTCTTGTCAGTCTACTGCCATTCTGTCACTCAGCGTCCCAAACCCAATAGAGCAATGCAATGCAGACTTGAATGGATCAATTATGCAATGCCCAGGGCCTTCTCCCAGGGGCAGAGTAATGGCATTGGCAGCAGGTTGTAAATTTGAAGATGTTGGAGCTAATTGGTCTGCAAACCCCCCTGGTCAGTGGATTATTGTGAGATCTTCTAGAAGCAAGTCTCCAACTTCAGATCTTCTGTCAAATTCCGACAGTGTAGAGGCTCCTTCAGCCAGGATCTTTCTTCAAGCTCAGAAGCGAGCAATTCGAAAAAGTTGCAGCCAAGAGGAAGCAAAAAGATGAATTCTCAGGTTCCTCTGTCTCTGCAACACAGGCTCAACATGATTCATTTTCCAGTGCTTGTATTGTGAGTCTCCAAGGCAACTTGCCTTCTATATTAGATGAAGCTTGGGAGTTGTATGGAAATTCATCTCTGAGCATCCCTAGTAGTGATCCTGGCATCCATAACACATTGAGACTAAGAGAGCCATTGTATGTCCTTGATGATAAGTGCTCCTCTATCACTGAGGCAATAGCAGTTTGCTGCACTAGTTCTAGTAGCATCTGCATTACCCAATTTTGCCATACAATCATGACAAAGCCACAATTGTACATTGGCTCCCTCGCAATTATTTTTCCTTGTAAATTTGAATTAAAATTATTTCCCATTGATTTTATTTAGTCGCATAAATGATTTATTGATTGGAGATTTAAGTTGCATTACTATATGATTTCCTAAAAACAAATTGCCCTGTATGTCACATACCCAAACAGAGATTGTGTAGCGCCAAATACAGATCATGTTACTTGATTTTGATTTTAAACTCGAGTAAAACATAATCTCACACTCATTTACCACAACCTTCTCACTGCAAGGTCTGCAAGGTCTTCACTCACTGCATGAGAATTGTCCCCCAACTATAGAGTTGGAGATACAAAACGTGTAGTCTTAAGGTTGTTGTCAAATAGTTAGTTGGGGAGATTTGGCCCTCACAAGTTATGTGGTCCAATTTTTAGAAAAACTATATATACCTAAAAGCTACTCCAAAACATGATTTCTTCCCTTAAAAAAAGAGGGGTGAGAGGTGAACTTTTTGATAGTTTCTAATAATGATTTACCACAACCTTCTCACTACAAGGTCTTCACTCACTGCATGAGAATTGTCTCCCAACTATAGAGTTGGAGATACAAAACTTGTAGTCTTGAGGTTGTTGTCAAATAGTTAGTTGGAGAGATTTGGCCCTCACACGTCATGTGCTCCAATTCTTAGAAAAACTATATATACCTAAAAGCTACTCCAAAACATGATTTCTTCCCTAAAAACGCAAGGTGAGGGGGTGAACTTTTTGATAGTTTCTAATAATGATTTTAATGAACTCATGGATTCAAAACCAACACACATTTTTTAATCACTTTGAACACCTTTCACTGACAACCTCTTTTTCTTCCCACCAAGTTCTTAAATTCATTTCTGTCTTGGCTATATAGCCTCGTCCTTTGGCTTACCATTTCTGTCTTAGGCTATATAGCCTCGTCCTTTGGCTTACTCAGGGCAGGCCTGAAATAAGGAACAATTCTGATTTCTCACTGTAAGGTCCTCACTCACTACAGGAGCATTCCGCCAACGATAGAGTTGGAGATAAAGTGAGTGCTCCTAACTTACAAATAGATGAGAGATATTGGGTGACTGAACTTTTTGATGGTTTTTAATAATGATTTTAATGAACTGAAGGAATGCACACAGATTTTTGAGTTAGAGGCTTATTTTAAGGCCAGAGATGTGGATGTGAAAGATGTGTAAGTGTATTTATTTAATTTAGAAATT
>APFE030491342.1:15870-35226 GCA_000404065.3 Pinus taeda | reverse complement strand
CTTATATTTAAATTTTGCATTAGAAAATATTTGCACGTGTTCATGTATTTTTTTTAAGGTTATATTATATCACTGATATTTTGAGGAAGTAATAGAATACCAAAATTTCAACCTTATTGTTTGAATCTTTTTTACCTATTACCTAGAACCATAATTTTTAAAGGAGTTGTCTATAAGTAAAAATTAAAGGAGTTGTCTTTAAGTAAAAATTTTTGGAGTTTCCGAAATTGGTGAGAAAATTGTGGTGAAATCTTGAATTGTGTTGTTTAAATTGGTTTTTTGATTGCATATATGGATTCAACACCCTCAAAAGTCCCTGGGGTACTTCAAATGTGAAGAGTTCATCGTTAAACTCCTGACTTCGATGAATCCCTACCCCAACAAATTGGATTTGAAAATAAATTGGAAAACTATTCAAAAGTCTCACTTATAGACAACCACTCTTTCCTTTTGCTTTTATTTTTCCTAACATATCAATGATTTATTCTTCATTTATGGATTTTTCCTCATAATCACAATTTGTCTTCATGAATCCAAAACTCAATTGTGTGATAAATTCCCACTTCAAAATGCCACTTGAGATAATTTTTGATGATACGTTTGTGTGCCAAATAGTTGGGTTAACCATGCAATTTGATTGGATGCAAGCTTGTTCTCCATGGTTAGTTAGAGCGTCACCCTTCAATGATAGAAATCCTCAGTGGGACATAAAAAAGTGAGGTTGATATTGACCAAGGATACAATCCTACAACAAGTTAACAACTATGTAGGTAATGTGAACATGGTGTAAAATGGCTAATACAAATCACCTTGAGGATGGAGCCACCTGTTGAAGACGGTTGGATGGATCATTGCAATACACAAGGAGATTGGTTGGTCACGTCCCATGCGCAAGTTATATTACATACTTGTGAAAAGGGGAGTTGGAGTTATCTTTGTCATGTCAACTCTTTCACAACCTACTAATATCATCATTGTTTAAGAGTCTAGGTGTTAAATATGGATATTAGAGCAAGCTAAGATGCTTGGAGAAACATACAAAATGAGGGGAGGTGGTGGATCTTCACATGTATAATGAGTGAGAGAAAAGGGCTATAATTGTGCATTGTGATAGTTTGTGGAAATTACATGCTATAAATAGGACTCCATCCATGCTTTTCCAACCAATAATGAGTACCACTTAAGCCCATAGAAATTTTACATTTTTAAACAACCAAATTCATTATAAAAAAATAGATTTAACTTCCAAAAACACCTAATGTACCATGAATATATGCTTAAATACAATGTTAAAATTTCGATATAATACCTCAACATAGATTAATTAAATTGATAGAAAACATAACAATAAATTCATATCGATCCTTAAACTCATTAGCTTACATTGAATGCATAACTTATCACCATAGCCTAATGTATTTCCTTAAACACATTAACATACATTGAATGCATAACTTATCATCATAGCATAGGGTATTTTCTCCCTTTTTGTTTTCTATTCAATATATATTTCAACGACTTTTCACCATTTACTTGGTTCTTAGGGTCAAAGATCCCCATTTTGCCTTTTATTTTTAGTTTTTAAATTCTTTACCTTATGTTAACCTACATTAATGATGGCTTAACTTCTAAGGGGTTATTAACTATCATAAATAACAAATAACATTTAAAAATGATATTAATGATGTTAAAGATGGATTTTATTGAGTTAAACTGCTCTTTGTTACTTACATTTACCTCTTGGAAAAAAGCATACACAAATCCTCCATGCCCTTTGCAAATGGTGTTTTTTTGTGCCCTTTGGAGACATGCCCTCCCACCTCGCTTTCGTAGGCACCTGCTTCACATTCATCAGTTTTAGCATAGCAGCATCTGGCTTGGGTTCATTGGCGATGTGCCCTCCCACCCCAGACTATGTAGGTACCTGCTACTTCATCAACAATCAATATCACGGTTATGGGTCAACTACACAAAATCATTGTCATCAGAGTCCATTTGTAAGGCCGCACACTGTTCGTATCACCGTTGGTCATAAGCATTACAGGGTATCTCTATCCTCAGATCTTCATTTGTCATGTTTATTGGTCATCCACAAATCCACACTTCATCGAAGTCCATTTGCTAAGCCGCACTTTGTCAGTATCATAGTTTGTCACAAGCGTTATAGGGTATTTCTATCCTCAGATCTTCATTTGTCATGGTTATGGTCATCCACAAACCCACACTTCATCGAAGTCCATTTTATAGACCGCACACTATCAGTATCACAAGTGGTCACAAGAATTACAGGGTAGCTCTATCCTTGGATCTTCGTTTATTACAGTTATGGGTAAACCACACAAAACCCTTCTCTTTAGTGGCTCTTCATATTCAACACAGGTTTCACAGGAAGGAAATTCATGCAATGGGGACCATTGCTTCTTAAGGAGGGAGGAATGATCCAAATGGAAAATGGCATCTACCCATGGTATTCATCCACCAATGGAATTTACTCATGGTATTCTAAGTGGCATCCACCCATGATATTCATTCACCTATGGTATCTTCCCATGGTATTGTATGTGACATCAACCCATGGTATTCATTCGCCCATGGTATTTACCTACCCATGGAATTTACTTGTGGTATTGTAACCAAAAAAGGGTTATAAGTAACAAGTCACATTTTGTAAAAGGATGGATTGTCCACTACAAGGTAGCTTTTACAGTTATTCTCTATTTTAATAAAAGAATTCTTAGTGCTTTTGTCTACTATGTGTTCACATATTTTTCTGGAATTTCAATTTTTTAGATCTTGGGGGCCTCCCCCAAGATCTGGATCACAATGATTCCACCTCACGGTCAACCATCACCAAAACCATCATCAGATCGGTCTCTATCCCAGCCATTCAGGGCTCCAGAGCATTTGTCCAACTGAGGCTATGAGAATGGTAACTCAACCCACAATTTTTATCGGTCTCCAAAGCGTTTGTCCAACCAAGGATACGAGACTAGTAACTCAACCCAACAAGGGCTCTAGAGCGTTTTTCCAACCCAGGCTACAGGGCTCGTAACCCAACCCACCAAGGGCTCTAGAGCGTTTGTCCAACTCAGGCTACGGGACTAGTAATTCAACCCAAGTTGTTCTAGGGCTCCAGAGTGTTTTTCCAACTAAGGCTATGGGACTAATAACTCAACCCAAGCTAAGGAAACATGAGATCCAACCAAAAAAACAACAAGGAAATAAACCCACAATCACCATGCCTATCCAAGAAATGTCAAGGTTAGGCAATCTAATGTCAATCCCGACCATCCTCCGTGCCAATGACAGATCACAACCAAAAATCCACATGCATATGCCATGCATTCCAAAACTAAGGAAGTAAACATACATGCAACTCAGTACCTACAAGTAAATTTGATGTAGCTATTGATCCCAATGCCTTCTTGCACTTTCCTTCTCTTCCTTTGCCTTCTTTCTCCAAGAATCCACGTATGCCACACCCACCAAGAGTGCTCCAAGAAACACTAAGTCTACAAGAATATGAGAGAGAGATAATAATGAGAGAGAGCTCCAACACTGAATTGACAAAAGGTTACCAACAGATCCTCATAAGAATTTTTATGAACGATGCCTCTATTTTCTTCATTTGTCATTATTTTCCTTCCTTTTCCTCCTCACATGAACCCTATGACTTTTCACCTCCATTTTCTCCTAATTTCCATTATTTTCATAAATAAATGCGCCAAAAATGCCATTTTTCCTTTCCAAAGCCTTACCCATTGACTTTGTCAATTTATTTAGCCATAATCAATCACAAGTGATCACCATCACTAATGTTCTGCCCAAGATTCAACTTGGAATAAGTGTCCCATCATCCGTGGCTATTATTTTTCCTTTATTTACTTTTATTACATGGAATTTTCACCAGGGTTGTTACAGAACCCTCACCCTTGGGGGAACACCATCATCGGTGTTCAACAACACCTGTAACCACAAAACATATGTATCAAAATATATACTACCGATAGAGCTTTATAACTTAGCTTGATGCAATATTTACAATGATCACTTTGCTGAAAAGAAAACCAACATAACAACATAATAACATGACATCATCATAACATACCGTATAGGGGAGATTTATAACATAGCTCGTGGCGATATTTACATCCATATACATATGTACATAAACTGACATCATCAAAACATATACCAAAACATATACCAAAACATATACCAAAGCATATACTAAGACATCAAGCCAAAACTGCTTTGCCTCAACCGGAAAACAAGGAAGGATAGAAAGCCCGCATCTGATCCGCCATCTCCCATGTAGCTTCATTGGGCCCAAAGTGCTTCCACTGAATTTTAACTTTCTCTGTTGCAGAGCTTGAGCACCGTTTTCTGCAATATACACTGAGGCTACGGCTGGAATTCTCCATTTGGTTCAACCTGCAATATAGACTAGTCAATCACATGATCAACATCCTTAACATACTTCTTAAGCAAAGATACACGGAAAACATAATGGACTTTCATTGTCAGAGGTAGTGTAAGTCGATAGGCTATTGGCCCAATCCTCTCAACAACGCTGAAGGGTCCACAAAACCGTGGTTCCATCTTGGCACATGATCCAATATGTAGGGAGCTATTCTTCGGTTTGATGTGCAAGTACACATGTTCCCCAACTTGAAAATCCTTGAAAAACCTATTCCTATCTGCATAACTCTTCTTCTTATCCTGTGTTGCCTTTAGATTCTTCTTTATAACCTGCATTTCCTGTTCCATGTCTGCCAACATGTTTGGTCCTAACCAAATCATTCCAATTGATGGGAGTGTTGCAACTCCACCCATACAATGCCTCAAAAGGACTCATCCTCAATGATTCTTGATACCCCTTGTTGTATGAAAACTCAACCAGTGGAAGGTACTCTTCCCACTTTCGTTGTTGATGCATCACATACATAATCAAGATATCCTCCAATATCCTGTTGACCCTCTCTATCTATCCATCTGTCTGCAAATGATAAGTCTTGCTAAAGGCCAACTCTGTGCCCAAACCTGCAAATAACTCCTTCCAGAGCTTGGAAGTGAACTTTGCATCCCTGTTGGACACAATATTCTTCAGAAAACCATGCAGTTTGACCACATCTCTGATGAATACCTGTGCTACATCGCTAGCAAAGAGTGTAGATTTAACCAGAATGAAGTGTGCAACCTTCGTCAACCTGTCCACAATAACCATAATGGAATCATGTTGTCTCACTGTCTTCGGCAACCATGTGATGAATTCCATGGAAATGACTTCCCATTTCTAGTCTAGAATCGCAATCGACTGTAGCATTCCACCAAGATGTTTACACTATGCTTTCACTCACTGACAGTTGAAACATCTTGCCACAAACTCTGCTACACCCCTCTTCAAATTCGGCCAATAGTAGAATCTCTTCACTATTGTTAGTGTCTTCTGATAATCAGGGTGACCTGAATATGGTTTCACATGAAACTATCTCAAGGTCACCTTCTTGAGCTCACTGTTATCCAACACATATATCTTGTCTCGAAACGTGACCAATCCATCTGATGTAAGGCAATAGTCCACTACTTGTGCACCTGCACCTATACCTGTACGATCACCTGTACCATAACCTATACCTGTAATAGGATTCTGCTGCAACTTATGCATAATCTCCATGTATCTGACATCCTGCTAACTTGCCTATAATATCCCATCTTGTAGATTTGTCCCATAGGAGCTCATAATTGCTAAGTGATTTACCTGTATTTGCCTACTAAGATCATAAACCACTTTGTTCTCTTTACCTTTGATGTACCTGATCTTGAAATCAAACTGATTGATCATGACCAACCATTTAGCCTCTATGACATTCAGATTCGGTTGGTCAAACAAATACTTCAACCCAATGTGATCACTCATAAGTACAAACCTTTTGCCAAGAAGATAGGGTCTCCACATCTTCAATGCATGTATGATTGCTACTAACTCCAAATCATGTGTCAGGTAGTTTTGGTCATGCTCGTTTAATTTCCAGGACTCATAACATACCATCTGTCCATCCTGCATAAGAAAGTCTCCACCAAGTCCTCTCTTGCAAGAATTTGTGCATACCACAAACTCTTTGTCTGGATTTGAAATCTTTAGCACTGGTGCATGTGTCAACAACTTCTTAAGTTGCTCAAAGCTAGCCTTGCACTCCTCAATCCATTAGAATTTCTTACCTTGCCTTTGTAGTGATGTGATAGGATAATCAATTTGCTAGAAGTTCATGATGAACCTCCTATATTAGCCTGCCAAACCCATGAAAGACCTCACCTCATCCACACTCTTAGGAGATACCCACTCCATGATGGCCCTTATCTTCTTTGGATCTACTGCAATTCCCTCCTTGGAGACAACATGCCCCAAGTAATGTATCTCTGTCTGAAAGAAACTACACTTGTTGAGCTTAGTATACAACTAATGCTCTCTCAATAACCTAAACACTACTATTAAATGTTCGATATGTTCTTCCTCATTTTTAGAATATACCAGTATATCATGAATGAAAACAATAACAAACTTATCCAATTATGGATGAAACACACTATTCATCAAACGAATAAATGTAGCTAGAGCATTAGTTAAGCCAAATGGAACTACAAAAAACTCATAATGCCCATACTTGGCCTTGAATGCAGTCTTGTAAATGTCCTCCTCTTTGATGCATACCTGATGGTATCTGGATCTCAAGTCGATCTTCGAGAATACTGCTGCTCCCTTCAGCTGATTGAACAAATCATCAATCCTCGATAAAGGGTACCTGTTCTTCATAGTCACTTTGTTGAACTGCCAGTAATCAATACATAATCTAATAGTACCATATTTATTCTTCACAAACAATACTGGTGCGCCCCATGGTGATACACTAGAAATGAGCACTCCAAATAACTTACACCCTTTCCTACAGCTACGATTTTCTTTTATAGCTATCACCATCCTAACTGATGTGGCTTTCTTCGTACTCTGTAAGAATCTTGGTTCTCCATTGTCATCAACACACTCAATGGCTTTATCATAACAATCCACCTTGGTTCTATGAATATATAGCCAATCCATACCCAACGTCATACCGTATGAACCCAACGGTAATACATTCAAATGTGTTGCAGTAGGCATACCATTTAAGTCAAATGCACAAGCTCTCACCCAATGATGAACTCGTTTCTTCGTACCTGTAGCCAACTGGACTAAGCAAGACTCTGCATGAAATTCTTTACTCAAGCCACACTTATCCACCAAGTCAAGACTAACATAGCTATAGTTAGATCTAGGGTCAATCAAAATAGAAATAACTTGATCACAAATCTTACCGTCCATTTCAATGATAGATGCTTGATGCTCTACCTGTTTGTTATCCAATGCTACATAGATACGTGGAATACTTTGACTAACGTCTCCAGTAGTCTATGCCGCCTTTGCACTGTATATCTTAGGCATACCACTCTTGTACTGTGGAAAATCTCTCTTGTGATGATCTCCTCTATAAGTCCAACAATGCACAAGCTCCTTATTATGCTCCTCAGATCTTTTTCCCTATCCTCTATCTGATGAGTTGAGCCTCTTAGGTGGTGCAACATTCTCGTTGTTACATGAATATTGTGGTCTTACTCTCTTTCTATCACATTTTCCTTTTTTCTTTACATTACCTCTCTAGTCTGGCTTAGTCTAAGATGTGCGCTTCGACTGTTCATAGTAATGCTTCAACTTTTGGATGGCCTCTTCTAAAGATATAGGCTCATCGAACTCGATCCTATCTTTAAATGTCATCAGTAATCCATTGGTGAATCTCTGAATCTTCGCTTTTTCCTCCTTGAGGTAAGGCACATACCTCAGCAACTCCAAGAACCTACTAGTGTACTCATCATCTGTCATGGATCCCATCTTTAGCTCATAAAATTCTTTCATCTTGTCATCAAAGTATCTTTCTGACAAATACTTCTTCTTGAATAGCCGCTCAAACTCATTCCAAGTCAAATCTTCCTCACATATACCTCTGACATACTTCACATCTTCCCACCAAATATTTTCTTTACCTTTGACGCTGAATGTAGCCACTCTAGCCTTCATGTTCTCTAAATATTCATTGAAGAACTTCTTCATGCCTAACAACCATGCCTCTGCATCTTGCGATTTCTTTACCTCTCCATCAAAAGTAGGTGGCTTTTCTTTCTTAAACGCATATGGAAAATACCCCTTATCACTCCTCTTATAAGGATGATAATGATATCGATCATTATGCCTGTCGGAACCAGAACTAGAATGGTACCTGTGCCTATCCTTTCTCCTATCTGGGGTGTCCAAAATTCTTCCATCTCTGACCATGTCATCACTATCTGACCTGTGACCACCATGCAATCTACTACCATATGCCCCATTAGTTCTATCCTCCTGCTCATGGATGATCTGAAGCGGTCCCTGTCACTGCAAATCTGACAAGCTCTGAAGTATGACTGCATTTACCTTTGCTAGCTTTTCTTGTGCCTATATGATTCTGTCATTATATGCCTTACAACTCCTTATTTATTATTTCAAGCTTCTCAATTAACTTCCAAATCAGAAGGGTTCCCAACACCATACCACTCTTCAGATTCATAGGAACAACCTTTGTAGTCACTATCTTGCTAGCCATTTGGTATTTCTTCCTGCAAGGTATATCATGTCAACTAAAACAAAACACAATAAACCAACGTACCTTAGTATAGCTTAGAGAGGATACCTTGTGTGCGTGACCGACAAATCAATGTAATACATGTATAAGAAAATCATGAAAGCATATAGAAACATAAAACATATGCATATTACCATGCAACCATCATTCTGGCTAGGGTCTAGTCATCAATGCATGAGCTCAACAACAACACACCACAACCTGATGCATGACAACCACCACTACATCATTGTACACTTGACCACATGAAGACATGAACATGCATAATTGATGCATAACCATCCACACATATGCATAAACACGTATGAT
This sequence comes from Pinus taeda, assembly GCA_000404065.3. Taxonomy (NCBI): domain Eukaryota; kingdom Viridiplantae; phylum Streptophyta; class Pinopsida; order Pinales; family Pinaceae; genus Pinus; species Pinus taeda. The sequence continues at coordinate 26,206 of APFE030491342.1, read as the reverse complement.
CAAGCATGAATGAACAATACTTGAAATCAAACCTGAAATGATGATACACACAACCAAGCATACAAGAACATAACCAATCAAGCAAGATTGCAACCAAAATACTACAATGATACATGTAAGTGACATAAATCGACATGTAACCAGTCATACACTCACGATGCTACATTCCACCACAACAACCTCAAGTTTCACATGACGACATCCCTACAACCATGAACAACATCATGTAAAAGCAACAAGAACATGGAATGCAAGTGTGAGAGACACACATGCAACTGACACGCATGCATGACCAACACATAGCGCATCCAGTATGAGGGGTGAAACATGCTCTGATACCAATTTGTAACACCCTCCTCTCACATCTACCCAAGCAACCGGCCAGTCAAGGTAAACATTCGATGAGAGGCCACTATGATATGATTTGACCTCCTAAGTCACATTAAGGAAGTGGAACCAATGGAAACACACCATACAGATATTAATCATCAACTACAGGATCCTCAAGAACCAATCCAATACTTTAGACAACTTGCCTCGGGGTCCCACCGATCTTTTGGACAAATTAAGCCTCAGTCACTCCCATGTTATAGGCATGAGTGCGACTAGAAACCCAAATCCACTCTCACAGTGTTGCCTGCCACTACCAGAGACAAAAACTATCAGTGCTATGCCAGCGACTTTGAGATTTGTGCCACTTTTTCAGGCCCAAAGCCTAGGTCACTGCCCAAAATTGAACCATCTCTTCAGATCAGTAAAATAACATGGAAATGACAGTACTAAAGAAAATACTAGTTCAAGACCTTAACTGGACCCCTACTATCCACAACAGGCATTTCGTTAAACATGTTGCAAATGTGTAATCTACAGGTCTAACTAACATTTCTGAGCATAGGGTCTCATACTTAGCTGAGAATAGCTAAGAAACATTGATGGCTCAACACATCCATTGTCATTCCATCCATTAGGTCATAGATACATTGATCATTCAATTACAAGTAAAAACATGATGAGAGCCACACATGGTTGCTATCATAAAACACATACATAACCAACATAATAGAAACAAAAATACTCATGAAATCACAACCATATAAGCCACATATAACCATCATAATACTCATAGAAATACAAGGAGAAATAACCTTTCATTAATGATGCAAAAACCAAACTTGTGATGGGACTTCCATGTTCCACCTGATCATAGAATGGCTGAGCCAAATCACTCTTCAGACATTCACCTCCGTGCCATATTCCAAGCATGAATGTGGGATCTCATAGAACACATCAATCAAAACTCATCTAGGTCTTCCAGAGGCCATCGACCTCAACCCATCAAACAATGATTCCACCTCACATCGGACATCACCAAAACAATCATTAGACCGGTCTCTATCCCAACCATCCAAGGCTCCAGAGCGTTTGTCTAACCGAGGCTACGAGACTAGTAACTCAACCCACCAAGGGCTCCAGAGCATTTGTCCAATCCAGGCTATGGGACTAGTAACTCAATCCAAGTTGTTCCAGGGATCCATTGCATTTGTCCAACCAAGTCTACGGGACTAATAACTCAACCCAAGCTAAGGAATCATGAGATCCAACCAAAAACACAACAAGGAAATAAACCCACAATCACCATGGCTATCTAGGAAATGGCAAGGCTAGGCAATCCAATGTCAATCCCTATCATTCTCCATGCCAATGAAAGATCACAACCAAAAATCCACATGCATATGCCATGCATGCCAAAAATAGTGAAGGAAACATACATGCCACTCGATACCTACAAGAAATTATGATGTAGTTTCTAATCCAAATGCCTTCTTGTGCTTTCATACTCTTCCTTTGCCTTCTTTCTCCAAGAATCCAAGTATGCCACACCCACTAAGAGCGCTCCAAGAAAATCTAAGTCTCCAAGAGTACGAGAGAGAGAGAATAATGAGAGAGAGCTCCAACACTGAACTGACAAAAGGTTACCAACTGATCCTCAGAAACCTTTTTATGAATGAGGCCTATATTTTATTCATTTTCCTTTATTTTCCTTCATTTTCCTTCTCACATGCAACCTGTGACCTTTCACCTCCATTTTTTCCTCATTTCCATTATTTTCATAAATAAATGTGCCAAAAATTCCATTTTTCCTTTACAAAGCCTTAGCCACTGCCTTTGCCAATTTCCTTAGCCATAACCAATTAGAAGTGATCCCTATCACTAGGATTATGCCCAACATTTAGCTTGGAATAAGTGTCCCATCATCCGTGGTTATTATTTTTCCTTTATTTACTTTTATTACATAGAATTTTCACCAGGGCTGTTACAATATATGCTTGTGGTGACTTGATTATGCCACCTATGCTTGATTGTCAACGTTTTGGAAATGGGTTATGTGGCAAATTGTGAAATAATAGCTCTAATTGACTTGAGAATTTGATCTTGGTTTTGTTGTTACGAGAAGTGCTTACATAAATTTTCCTTTTAAAGATTACATGTTGATTTGTTGAATGTCAAACTCTACCATAGTAATGAAGATGAAGGTTTCTTTCCCAAAATTGTCTTACATTGTTGAATTTTGATTTAGATACTACCACCATCAATGAAATTTTAGAATTTTGAGATTGGTACATTACATATTTGATTAATTATAACACTACCCTATTCATATAAAGTTTTCATGAGTTGATTATAACATCAAACCATTCAAATAAATTCAATGGTTAATTAAAATAATTTTGTCTATTATCTTCAAAGTCAAGGTCAATATAAGAAATTATATGTTGTGTTAATCCTAACTTAATCATATAGTAGTTAGGATACCTTTTATACAATTAATGATTGGTTTACAATTCATGATTTATGGACCCATGGTATTGAGTAATGCATGGCGTTTAGTGGGTGTTTACTCATGATAATTTATATAATGAAGCCTACATACTAGCTTGGGATACTCCATTGTAAGATGCCTCATAGAATAGGCATCAAGAGTTTGCACATTAGCTCATAGAGGTCTAGGTGGCCAATGTAGTTCTAGGGTCTATACTATTGGCTTAAATCTCATTATTAAACACTCTTATTGAGAGGATTAAAATTCTGCAATGTATTGCAACCATTTATTTATTGAATAATAATTTGAGTGTGATTTAGAGTGTTGGGTCTCTTAAAAGGGTTTCCCTAAGAAATTTTGTTAATGGTTTTTGTTTCATTTGTTTTCTATTGTTATGTTTATTTAATTTTTGCACATTCATCTCTCTTGAATTAGTGTAGAAAGTATATTTTTCGTTGCTTCTTCCTTTCATTTAATATTAGAACATGATAATCTCATATCCAAGGTGTTAGGGACAAGGTACTTTTATCTAATTTTGGTTTGAGTGGGAGATTGTGTAGAATGATAACTTGTTGCATGAAATTGGTAAGCATGACAAGACTTCAAATATAGAGTGAGCTTGAAGCAAGGAAAATTTTAAGCATGGAAACTTATCTTAAAGTGTAGAAACCTTTATGAATCTTATTATTGCCTAATATGCAAACAATAAAATGTTTGGTGATATTTTTCTTTAAATATCGAAATTTCTAGTGATTTTATGTAGGCTCTATAGAGTTTTGAGGTTTTTTAAGGTAAAATAATTGTATCTTATAAAATTTAGGTGAATCATTTTTAGAAAACTTGAAAATTGGTGAATATTCTTTTGGAAAAAAACATTGCAAAATAGCCATCTATATAATTTAGCCCCTAAGATTTTCCCTAGCTTGAAGCATGTGACTTTGAATTGGAACATACATGGAGAAGCATGGATTTGTGGGTAGAATAGATCTACCATTCGAATGTCGAGAGTTACCCAATACTTGATTTTGGCTCATTACATTTGGAGTAGAGAGGGTTTTTTCTAAAGTAGGTAGATTCTTCTTACATTATTTACTCACGCATACATGTAAGATAAGTGTCTAGTTGAAAAATACATGGTCAGTGTAATTATATTTTGATTAGGAGGGATGCTAACAATGAAAGAGGTTAATGTTTCATTGCATCACATGCCCATACATACAATTGTAAATATTTTATGGAGCTAGATTTTATCACATATGAAAATGGGAATATGGTTCTAGGACCTACATTTCGGAATGTGTACACTAGTCTAAAGTTTAGATATAGACTTATGTCATACGGGGACATGTTGTATCCCTAGAAACCTAGTTAATGAAATTTGAGGAGGGTAGGTGTTTATCTGAAGTCAAGTTTAAAAAAGGGAAAGGGGGGAATGTTGGAATGTTAATCTTGACTTAGTCATAGAGTAGTTAATATAACCTATTTAATCATTGACAAGTTTCCTATTGGTGGCTTACGATCCCATGGTATTGGATAACCTATGGTATTTTACAAGGGTATTACATATGATTTGGGTACTCCATTGTATTATGCCTTGTGGTATAGGCCTTACGAGCTGGCCTTAATCTTGACTTAGTCATAGAGTAGTTAATATAACCTATTTAATCATTGACAAGTTTCCTATTGGTGGCTTACGATCCCATGGTATTGGATAACCTATGGTATTTTACAAGGGTATTACATATGATTTGGGTACTCCATTGTATTATGCCTTGTGGTATAGGCCTTACGAGCTGGCCTATTGGATTATATATGCTTTGGGTGGCTAGTGTATTCTTGGAGTGAATAGTGTAGGTATAAATCTCACTACTCATCACTCTTATTGAAATAAAACAGACACTATAGTATATTATGACCATTCAGTTTTTGAATAATACATTGAACATACATTAGAGTGTGAGATTATTTTTATAAGGGTCTTCCCTTGAAAATCATTGTCTAATGGTTATATGTTTATTTGTTGTTTATTATTGCAACTATGTTAATTTATTTCTTGCATATTATTCTCTCATTAATTAATGTAGAAAGCATAGCAAGCACACCTCTACTTCCTTTCATTTAGTATCAAATCCTAATCACCTTGCATCCAACGTGTTAGTGAAAAGGATTTTAGATCTAATCTTGGTTTTAGTGGGAGCTTATGCTTAATGGAAAATTGTTACATGAAAATGGTGACCATGGAAAGAATTGAAAATGGAGAGTGAATGCGAAGTATTTGGCTTTGATTTAGAACATGGATAAAGAAGCATGTATTTATGAGTATATGGATAAATCAATCAAAAACCATTGGGATGTAGGGACCTATTAAGTGCTTGATTTGGCTCATTGTATTTGGAGTAGAGAGGGATGCAAGTAAAGGCATAATTATATGCTCCTTAAATTATTTGCCCATGTATATAGGCAATAAATTACTTGTATGAAAAGTAATTGGTCCAATGTAATTGTATTTGGAGTGGGATGGATGCTAGTAATGAAATAGGCCAATGTTTCATAGCATCAAATTCTAAAGCATATAATTTTTATGGAGTTGGATTTAATTACTTATCAAAATAGGCATATGGTTGTAAGACCTATTTACGCATGTGTACCCTTGGTTTGATGGTTCAATGATGTAAAGTACAAATGTAGATTGGGTGACAAGGGAACATGCTTTATTCTGGATACATTGATAATAAACTTTTAGAGAGGTAGGTATTTACCACAATTCAAGTTTAAAGGGGGGAATGTTTCGTTAAATCTTAATTTGGTTATAAAGTATTTAGGATAAATTTGATAAATTCAATGATAGTGTTGGCAGGAAAAACTTCCCTAAGATGAGGGTTGACAACCTCAACAGATTGAAGCCAAACTATCAACAAGAAACATATTTTCAAGCAAGCAAACTATAAAAAATACTAAAGTTGGGTTTGAGAGAAGTACCCATAGGTCCTATGTTTGATGTCGATCTTGTGGGGTCCAAACCCTCTGCTTCCTCCAAAGTGATCAGATCTATAACACAATTCAGAGAAGCATATACATAGCAAGTAGTTCAAAGTGTGTGCATAATAAACATGTTAGATCATCAAGCATCAACATATAAATAATGACATATTAGACATGAGTCATAAAAAACACGAGATCATAACATTTCAAGAACAAGATAGAGCTTCTTTATTGATATCGGAAAATAAGAGTGGAAGGGTACAACCTGATCTGACCACGGTATCAATGAAAGCTTCCTCTGGATCCATCCAACTCAAGCCTAAAAGATCACCTCTCAAGCATGTGCAAAAGGATGTCATATAATGGAAGATGAACATCTATGCAAGGAAACAAGGGTTTTCTATGACTGTGAGTGCAAGAGGCACATGGAAAATCAAACCTGATCTGGGGACAAAAGCGCTATAATGTCGATATCATATCTCCTTCTATGATTTAGGCCTTCCCATCAGGTGTATAAATACCACCATAAATTAGTTGATTCAGTTAGGCCACGAGCTCCTATAGGTGGGCTTTCGATGAAACCCGTAAATCCTGCCTGACAAATAGGAAATATTTTTGTTTTTTCATATGTTAAATTATGTACGTGGGTTATGTATTATGGTACCTGCATGTGTACACTCTTTTGTAAGGGAAAAGTCGCGTATAGAATTGAAAATATTGTTTTTTAATAAATGATCAAGTCTGAATGGGAAGGGGTTGTCCAAGGCCATATCAAAGCATACAGGAGTGTTGAATGATGCTATAAAAAATGCCCCCTAATATATGAGGTCATAAAGGGTACATGATGGCTTAAATGTATTAAGTACAAAGAAAGATCATTTGAGAACCTGAGAGGAGATCACCAGATTCCAACCCGTTGAATACCTGTAGAAGGAATCAGAAAGAAGACTCAGGTCTGAGGCGCGCATACCCATGCTCATAAATGGTAAAGCATGTCTGCTGATCAAGTACAAAGCTTAGCCATCATGTATACATAAGTGTACAAATAATACTGGAGAATACATAGTGGATTGCTCGATCACAATGTTGGGATGGGGTCCGTGGGGTCGATTTTTGTCAGTTAAGACAATTTTTGTTAAAGAATGTAAAGTCTCCGCGAAATGTGGAAGTGGAGCGCTAAGAGAAGTAAGAGTCAAAGGGGCATTAGTCCCTTGTATGGGTAGGTGATAGGATGGCTTTGAGACCCGCCCATGGTCTGCGGACCATGGTATTGCAAAGAAAATGCTGTAAGTAGTTGAGTCATAGAAAGCCTAAGGAGATAACTTTTTGTAGAGAATTATTGTAAGGGCAAGGTGCTAAGGTAGGAAAGGTTTGTTTCTTGTACTTAGGCAAAAGGGGAAGGCTCCTGTAGCTGAGTGCGTGGAGACCTTGGCAAGTCTGTAGCTGAGTGCGTGGGCCCTTACAGCTGAGTGCAAAGGGATAAGAAGTCTGTATATGAAAATTTATATCTTAATAAAGATATTTTTGAGCCGAATCTGTGCATTTGTGCCTTGTTGATTGTTTCAGTTAAGTTTGTATATCTTTGCTGTCTGTGATGACTTATATGAATTAATTCTTGTTTATTACGCGAAAGTAGTGGATATGTATCTTTTATGCACATTAATAACAATTTAAGATCTTCACGAAGATAGGGAAGTAGTTAGATAGATATGTTGTAATTAGTTGTCAAAGGGTAGATTTGCGCGATGACAGATCTAGGCTAGAAGGGCTTCAGAATACACATTTGCTGTGTAGAACTGGTACATCCATAATATTTCTGCATAATAAATATAATTAAGCACCTTTGCGAAGAATTGAAAGTTGTTAGAATAAGATTTATAGTAGTTGATCAATCTGAAAGGTTAGATCTACGTGAAGGGAAATCTAAGCTGCTAGGTTATGAGGAAACCATCACACAGTCCTCTGGATGTAGAAACCTGGTTCTAACATCCCCCAATACTGCTTTGGGTGAGACTGCAGCCTACACTACGTAGGTTTTTGCCGAAAGGGCCAGCAGTTAGGGTTTTGTTGGTTGGCACGAATAACTATGAACATGGGTCAGACCTGCTCAAGCCAACCAATGGTTCCGTTGCGGGGACCAGGATCTATGTGAGGGATGTGTGATGTCGAATAAGTGGTTCCCTACTAAGAAAGAAATTGAGAAGTGTCTCGATCAGAAGGAACACACATTTGTAGCTTAGGGGAACAAAAATCCCTAATTATCCAAGGAAGAGTGGTTGAATAGATACCTATACTCAGACGAAACCGAAAACTTTTATGTTTATTCCCTTGTGAATTGCATGAGTGGCTGTCTGGATTGGCAGACAGTCAGGGCATGTGGAGACTTGACGGCCCTATTGTGTGGGCTCCAGAGATGGTGAGGCACTTAGAAGCTTCATAAAATAACATCATTCGAGTTGTGGATCATTGGGTTGATCGTATCATAGGAGGATTTTTCATTAAGCTTGCGAGTGATATATCCATCAGTTATAGTGAAGCAAAGCGCAAGCTCTTCAAGGGACCGTGAGGTAAGTATTTAAAGTCTCTGAAAACCTGGATTAAGATGATATTTTGTGAAAAATGGGCTATTCCATTACCTTGATGTTTGGGACTACGCGAAGTGGAAAACCCTTCAGAAGGAACGCAGAATCAGGCTCTGAATATAATCCGATATTGGGATCCTCATCAAGCGATGACGAAGGCACTATTCTGAATACACTGCGAAGTGCGTTGCAGTTGGTAAGTCAAGGTATCCCATGGATACCTCATCCATCCACTCCGCCTCCGCCTCCACCTCCACTGCATACACCTACACCTCCACCTCCACCTCCACCGCATACACCTACACCTCCATCTCTGCCTCCACCTCCACCATTCAACATGGAAAACACAATGAAGATGTCGATCTTCAAAGGGGTAGGGAGAGAAGACCCCGAGCAATTCTGGTTTGTTGTAGATGTTGTGTGGATAGTGCAGCAGATCACTAATGATAATTTAAAGAAAGCAAAATTGGTCACCGCGCTGTAGGATAAAGCACTGACTTGGTATATCAAGTACTGCCAACATCACCATGTCGTGAAATTAGCAGATACTCAGTAAGCGTTGAACAATGAGTTTAAGAAGCCTGAATCTGAGGTGCAATCTATTATAAAGTTCAAGGAGATACATCAAGTGGTAAATGAATCCTCGTGGGATTTCGATCAGAGGCTTAAATGTCTGATTTGGCAAGCTAATATGAACATCACAGACGAACACCACAAAGATTGGTACATTGCTTTGTTGTTGCCTCACCTAAGATTACCATTATCACAGCAGAAGATTGCAACACAAGAAGAAATCGTGGAGATCACGATGAGGTTGGAAGCCTCACCAATACAAGATACGAACATTGGAGTATAATAGATTCATTCACAGCTGGCAAGTCTGCACCTGGAGTTGCAAAGCCTGAAGAAGAGAAAGGAAACCTAGCTTGAGGTGTGCGCTGAAGTTTGGAGCTTGAAATGTAAGGGCCATGGGCATGATAAGGACAATTGCTCATTTATCAGAATTATCTTATTGGGGGAGGGCATATCCCCCTGAAACCGGAAAATACCACTAGGCCAAGCACAGGAGCAATGTCATGGTGAACTATTTGTCAGGTTACAAGACAACATGCGACAAACAATTGTCATCTGCTACAAAAGTTTGTACAGAACCCTCAACAGTTGTTTTGCAATTTCTGCAAATCTGTAGGAGGTGGCGAGTTCCATTGTCAAAGTTATGAATTAATGATGGAAAGAACCCATACCTATTGAATCTAGGGGAAAATCGACCTTTGGATTAGGCCGTGGGTGTAGTGCGAGAAGGATTCCAAGGTCGAGGAAGAGGAAGAGGAGGAGGGGCTGGTAGAGGTCGTGGACAAGTTATTTGTTATAACTATGGCGAAGTTGGAAATTTTGCGCACAACTGTCTGAACCCAATGCATCCATCTTGTCAAAATTGCATACAATTCGATCATGTGATAGAATATTGCCTAATACTTAGAGAAAAAATGCAAGAAAAGAAGATGAAAACCCAACAACCTACGCAAAATATCCAAATGATGAGGGTGGAGCCTCGTGAAGAAGATCAAAGTGTCAATATTATAATGCACAGTGGTATAGCCATAGGTGAAGATAAGGGAAAGCATCCAGAAGCCAAGGGATGGGTGCACAAGGCTTCTGAAAAGGAAGTCAGGTTTAACCTCAACCAAGCTAAAGAAATTTTTATGGAATGTTATGAAACCAGCTCAAGAAAAGATAGAAAAGATAGATCAACACCTTAGAATTCAGCCTCTTCGAGGGAGCAACCTCCTTTACATTACATAAATGAACAATTCTTAAATGATACAAATGAAAAAACCTCCTTTCTATATATATGAGTCTAAGGGGTCATTATATAATCAGAGCCTACATAACAATAATAATGTAAGGGCACAATAATAACAATAGTGGGCTTCTATGGGGCCCAATAGTA
>APFE030491342.1:0-14016 GCA_000404065.3 Pinus taeda | reverse complement strand
CTATCATTTCCTCTGTGAGAATTGACCACGTAACAAGTCGTTTACGAGAACAAAGCCCTTTATACCATAAAAATTGATCCGGTTCTAAAGATGAAGATGAAATACATACCTTTTGTAACAGTGGTACACCATGTAGATCAAAATATTGCTCCATCTGAAGTATCGAATTTACCGGATCCTTCCCATCAAACTTCCTCATCTTGTTTTTTCTTGATTTTAGGAGCTTGATCTTGAAACGACTGTAACTCTGTACTTTCAGAGCATCCAGTTATGAAATTGTGACATGTGGTAGCCCTTCGTGTCCTCTTTCCAATGCCACCAATCTCATTCAAATTGGATTCTCCAAGGAAGAGTTATGCGAAATCTCCCACAGTGACTTGATTATAGACTAGTTCAGTAGAGCGAACTTGTACGACATGCCACGAGTCACTGTTTCGACCTTTAGCTCTAAAAAGTATATAGAAGAAGCTACAGTCCGTCCTATTTCTTTACCTTCTTACGAAATTTCAATCCAATGATCAGAGAGAAAGTTATGACAATTTTCCCTAGGTCACCTGTTTTGATGTAATTCAGGAGTATGCAAAAAGACCAACTTCCTCAGATCATATCTCTGCAAACATAGTGCAAAAAGATCTGAAATTCGGACTAGAGATTTAGCGTGATGTATTCTCAAATGGGTTTGTTTTTCAACTTCTGAAATGTCGTATAAAAAAAGTTATAGTGAAAATACCAAGATGACCTGTTTGGAGCAGCGAAACCCTAGAATCCAAAGCTCTGATACCAAATGTTATGAAACTAGCTCAAGAAAAGATAGAAATGATAGATCAATGCCTTAGAATTCAGCCTCTTCGAGCGGGCAACCTCCTTTACAATACATAAATGAACAATTCTTGGATCATACAAATGAAAAGACCTCCTTTCCATATATATGAGGCTAAGGGGTCATTATATAATCAGAGCCTACATAACAATAATAATGTAAGGGCACAATAATAACAATAGTGGGCTTCTATGGGGCACAATAGTAACAATATGGGCACTACATGGGTACATCAATATAACAAGGGGGTTGTACTAATAATAAGGGGTTACACTAGTAATATAGGGGCCTAACATGGAAGCTAAGAAGAACTTCGCTAAAGCTTCTACATCTGGGAGTCAAGAGAAATCAACGGGGAATAATGAAGTGAAAGATGTGGATCCTTCGCTATTTGCTACTTTTTTGAAAACATTTATGAAGTATTTGAGAGATCAAAAGGAAATAGAAGGGCTCCAGGAGATGATCAATAATTGCGTGGGAAAAATTAGGATCCCTACAGAACAACGCACTGTGAGGAAATTAGGTATACATAAGAAGCGAACTAGGCGTGAGATGAGGTTAACCGTGTAGATCAAAGAGTATGAAATGGACCAAGTCATCCTAGCTTTGGGTTTTGATGCAAATATACTACCTAAGCAGACATGGGAGAAGATGAGGACGCCTATGCTATGGTCTCCTCTACAGCTACGCATGACTAATCAACAGAAGATCATTCCTATGGGGCACATGTATGGGATAACAATGGACATTGAAGGAGTGACTAAATTGGCTGGTTTTGAAGTAATTGAAATAGTGGATGACAACAATCCTTACCTTGCACTATTAGGAATTGATTGGGCTTTTGACATGGATGTGGTGATTAGTTTGAAGAAGTGAAGGATGACATTTGAGAGGAAGGTGCTCGGGATTATTGTGCCGCTGGACCCTACTGAAGGAGCATGCTATACTAAACTTGTTCATGACTTTGTGGAGGATGATGATGATCTAGACCCGATATACAAGATCATGACGCGAGATGAAGATTGGATCAATCCTATGTCCGATGGACGAATTACGTGGGATAGGGATAGTTCCTGTACCTCGGACTCGGATGAAGAACCTGAGCACTAGCATAATCGGTTGCATGAATTATCTACATTGCGCTACAATATGATGACCAAATCACTGTGATGTGTATATACGGAGGTAAGAAATCTCCCACATTATGATTGCTTAAATGATGTTAATATCTTTTTGGATGAGTTTGAAAGGGAGGTGCCCGAGGAACATCGATTCCAGGCACTTGAATTGGTACTGTTCACTACACTTGCTAGATGGTGGGGTACACATAAGGAAAGATTCACTGACTGGAAGGAATATAAGCAGATGATGAAGTTGAGGTTTAGGTATGCTAATACTAGGATGACTGAAAAATACAGTGGGAAGGATGATCTATGCCAACACTTTGCACGATGGACTAAAGCGCAGGGTGAAGAGCCACAATAGGAATGGGTGCACATCTTCTGTCACACCTTAGATACTATTCCCATGAATTGGTATTTAGAAATAGAGCTACGCCACGGGACAACTAAATGAGATATCTTGAGGGAAACATTCTTATTAACTTTCAGCTTCAAGGATGGGTTTGAGTGCATTGATGAAGTGCTCCAAGAGATTGAGGTCGTTATCTTACGAACACCTGAAGAACTGGTAGAATGGGTTCAACCAGACTGGAGTACACAGCTGCACCACGTGCTAGAATGCTATAATGTGACTACTGAAGAAGAAGAAGATGATCTAAGAAAAGTCAATGTTCCAGAAACTGAAGATCAATGCAAGGTTGAAGGACCTAAGACAGAGAACCCTGATGTAACAATGATGTTAAAAACTTGACAAGTAAATATTGGATCTGATGCAAAGCCTAAGTTCACGAAGATAGGAGAATATTGGGACAAAGATACAGTCGATAAGGTAGTCGAACTGTTGTGCGAATACTAGGATCTATTCCTAATGAAGTTCTCGGACCTAAAGGGTATTGTAAGAGATTTGGGTGTAATGAAAATTACTTTAAAACCTGACGCAAAGCCCATAAAGCAGAGTCCTTATTGCTCAATCTAAATTATAAATAAAAGGTGTGCAAAGAACTGGACAAAATGCTGGAAGCTTGAATCATTGAACCAGCAGAAGAATCTGATTGGGTGAGCCCTATGGTGGTTTAGGAAAAGAAGCAACAAGATGAAATTATAATATGCGTAGATCTGAGAAAGTTGAACGATGCATGTGTACATGATCCATTTCCCACACCTTTTAGAGATGAAGTTTTAGAGGATGTTGGAGGACACGAGGCTTATTCATTCACTGATGGGTTCTCAAGGTACCATCAGATTAAGATTGCGTCAGAGGACCGCGGCAAGACAAGCTTTGCGACAGAGTGGGGTTGCTTTCAGTATACAACAATGCCATTCAGGCTAAAGAATGCGCCCACAATCATCTCTAAGGTAGTAATCACAACATTTAAGGAGTTTATTCATAAATTCTTGGAGGTATATTTTGATGAATGGACTATGTTTGTATTGGTGAAGAGCCACGTTACAAGTCTGCGCCTCATGTTGGATACATGTTGCAGATACCAGATTGCGTTGAACTTGAAGAAGTGTATATTCTGTGTACCTTTTGGAATTTTTCTAGGCCATGTAGTATGTAAGCAAGGATTGATGGTGGAACCTGCAAAGATCGTAGTGATTATGGGTTTAGAAGCTTCCAAGAATGTTAAGCAGCTGCGTGCAATGCTGGGCCAAACCGGCTAGTATAGGAAGTTTATCAAGTCTTATGCCCAGATAACTGCGCCGATGGAAAAATTATTAAAGAAGGATGCGCCTTTTTGTTCGGATGAGGAGTGTCAATAGAGTCTTGATGTGTTAAAGGACAAGATGGTGACTGTGCCCATCTTAGTATTTCTAGATTGGAAGAAAGAGTTCCATGTGCATGTAGATGCCTCATGTATTGTGTTGAGTGAGGTATTGACCCATCCCGGTGAAGGTGAGATTGATCATCCAATAGCCTTTGCAAGTCATAAACTGTCAAAAGCCGAAAATAACTATTCCACTAGAGAGCGCGAAGGGTTGGTGATGGTCTATGCACTACAGAAGTTTCGACATTATTTGTTGGGTGCACATTTCAAGATGTATACAGATCACTTCACTCTCAAATACCTGGTCAATAAGCCTGTGTTGGGGGGTAATATCTGCAGGTGGTTATTACTGTTTTAGGAGTATGACTTTGAGGTGATTGTGAAGCCTGGACGGTTGAATGCGAGACCAGATTATCTATCCAGAATTGAGACCGGAGAAGAGCCAACTAATTTATACAAAGGATTATTGGATGCACAAATCTTTTCTATGCACGTTGCGGATGACCACTTTGCTAATATAATTCAGTTTCTAACTACTGGAACAGCTTCGGAAGGGTATTCTAATCAGTAGAAGAAGGAAATGGTGGTTCGCGCTTCTAATTTTTCTGTTATAGCGATACATTTGTATAAGATGGGAACAAATGAAATATTGTGCCAATATGTTCCGGAGTTTGAGCATGCTAGTATCCTCACCGAAGCACATGGAGGAGTGTCAGGAGGAGAACATGCAGGTAGAGCAATCGCACAGAAAATTCTGCGTGCATGGTTATGGTGGCCAACAATGCATAAGGATTCTAAGCCATACTATAAGACATGTGATGCTTGTCAGAGGATGGGAAATCCATCGCGAAGGGATGAATTACCTTTAAATCCTCAAACTTAATTACAGGTGTTTGACAAGTGGGATATTGACTTTATAGGTCTGATACAACCACCAAGAAAGAAGACAGGTGCATGGTACATTATTACTACGACATAGTATTTGACAAGATGGGCAGAAGCACAACCAGTGAAGGACTGTACTGCTACTACAACCATGGAGTTACTGTTTGAATATGTCTTAATGCTGATTGGGTGCCCTAAGATATTGATGAGTGGTAGGGGTATGCATTTCCTGAATGAAACAATCAACGCGATGCTCGAAGAATTCTAGGTTTACCATCAAAATAGTATGCCCTATCATCCCCAAGCCAATGGTACAGTGGAAGCGTTCAATAAGATTATGAAGAATACATTGACAAAGGTTTGTAACATGAAGAGGAATGATTGGGATGTGCACATACCAGCTATCATATGGGCATATAGGATGACATGTAAGAAGCTAACAGGACAAACCGCGTTTAGACTAGTCTATGAGATAGAAGCAGTCATGCCAATGGAGTATATTGTGTTGACAACCTCAACAGATTGAATGCAAACTATCAACAAGAAGCATATGTTCAAGCAAGAAAAATATAAAAAATACTAAATTTTGGTTTGAGAGAAGTACCCATAGGTCCTATGTTTGATGTCGATCTCGTAGGGTCCAAACCCTCTGCAAACTTCAAAGTGATCAAAACTGCAACACAATTCATAGAAGCGTATACATAGCAAGCATTTCAAAGTGTGTGCATAATAAACATGTTAGGTCATCAAGAATCAACATATAAATCATGATATATTAGACATGAATCATAAAAAACACGAGATCATAACATTTCAGGAACAAGATAGAGCTTCTTTATTGATATCAGCTAATAGGAGTGGAAGGGTACAACCTGATCCGACCACAGAATCAATGAAACCTTCCTCTAGATTCATCCAACTCAAGCCTCTCACCTCTCAAGCATGTGAAAAAGCATGTCATATACTGGAAGATCAACATCTATGTAAGGAAACAAGTGTTTCCTATGATTGGGAGTGAAAGAGGCACAAGGAAGATAAGACTTGATCTGGGGACAAAATGGCTATAATGTCGATATCCTGTCTCCTTCTATGATTTAGGCCTTCCCATGAGGTGTATAAATACCACCATAAATTAGTTGATTTAGTGAGGCCATGAGCTCCAGTAGGTGGGCTTTCTGTGAAACCCATAAACCCTACCTGGCATAGGAAATATTTTTATTTTTTCATATGTTAAATTATGCATGTGGGTTATTTATTATGGTACCAGCATGTGTATGCGCTTTTTTAAGTGTAGAGTTGTGTATAGAATTGAAAATATTGATTTTAAGAAATGATCGTCTGAATGGGAAAGGGTTGTCCAAGGCCATATCAAAGCACCATAACTACAAGAGTGTTGAATGATGCCATAACAAATGCCCCCTAATATATGAGGTCAAGAGGGGTACATGATGGCTTAAATTTATTAAGTACAAAGAAAGATCATTTGAGAACTTGAGAGGAGATCACCAGATTCTAGCCCACTGAATACCTGTAGAAGGAATAAAAAAGAATACTCATATCTGAGGTGGGCATACTGTTAAGTTATGGTATGTTATATGCTTATAACAATTTACTTATCTTTCTCATTATTATCCACAGATTAGCAATCACATGTACATAAAGTGCAGTGCATATAGAACATTAAACGATCAACATAAAACAAGCCAAGACAAGAGACACAAGATGTGGCAGCTAGTCAGGGACAAACCCCAATGTGGGGAAACCCTTTGATCAAATCTTCCTTTATCTTCAACAATCCAGTAGAGAGAAATAGTACATAAATCAGATTTACATTAGCAGCAGCAAACCTAGCTCAGTCCCAAACCAGGGCAAACAATATCTCGCAAACCGATCGTCGGATTGGCTTGATTCGACCACCAAAAAATGCGGCCTTCAGAGGAGATCGAGATGGACCTATAGTGCAGTTCTGAGGAGGGTGTCTTCTGGTCAACGCTGCTCAAACTTTGGTTCTGCAGTTGCTGCCCCAAAACTGCATCCTTCCTTCCACATGTGTGAGAGAGAGTCTCTTTTCTGCGCAGTAGAGAAGAGACTCTTTTCTACGCAGGAGAGAGAGAGAGATGTGATGAGATGAGTGAGTGCAAATGAGGAAAATTCCTCCTGTATATATACACAACTGTTGATGTTTGAATAGATGCGACTGTTGGGATTTTGAGCCTACATTAGTTGTAGGTCGGCTTGATAATTATTCCATAATCAAAATAAATTCATATCTCCATAAATACTTATCAGAATCGGATGATCTTTAGATCAATCCTACACCTCTCATCGAGAGGAATCTAATAAAATATTATCAGCCATGAATAAGATGACCCACATGGAGTTTGGCCCTAGTTGCCAATTTTAACACTCCCTCTCAACTAGGGAGAACTCCATTTGCAATCTATCTATCGATCACTACTATTCATCCATCAAATGCACTGCCCTGTATAGCTTGACCCCTGATCTGCTCTGCTCTACTTCTTTTTGTTTTGCCCTATTTTGATCTGCTCTGTTTTGCTCTGGTCTACTTTGTCTGAATTATGAAGAGGAAGAAATGATCGAGGATGTATCATACTGACTCAAAGTCAGCCTCAGAGTATGTACCACTAGTCCCAGACCAGTCTCAACCAACCTGAAGTTAGTGTCATAGTGGGTACAACTCCTGCCAGTGGTCCCAAACGAGTATCATCCTCCACTGACTCAAAGTCAGTCTCAGAGTGTGTACCACTAGTCCCAGACTAGTCTTAACCAACCTGAATTCAACGTCATAGTATGTACCACTTCTACCACTGGTCCCAGACCAGTCCTTCACCGACTCGAAGTCAGTCTTAGAGTATGTACCACTGGTCCTAGACCAGTCTCAACTGACCCGAAATCAGCGTCATAGTGGGTACAACTCCTACCACTGGTCCCATACTAGTATCATTGATCCTAGATCAATGAAGGTCATCCTATTATAGGGAGTATGGTAGATACAACGATGCATCCATCGGTACTACTATGGTCCCTATCCTCATTTCCCTGCTCATTGATCAGATGAGAGGTACTTTCCATGAGTCCCAGACTACATGGGTAGGATGCCTTGACAGGAGAACTTAATCAATCCTATCCTCATAGGAGAACTAATCATCCTACTACATAAACGCCACGGAGAACAAATCATCCAGGCCTCACAGGAACTAATCATTCTGCTACACAATTTCCATGGAGAACACATCATCCATGCCTCACAGGAGAACTAATCATCCTGCTACATAGTTGTCATGGACAACACATCATCCAGACCTCACAGGAGAACCAATCATCCTGCTACATAGTTTTCATGGAGAACACATCATCCAGATCTCATAGGAGAACCAATCATCCTGCTACATAGTCGCCACAGGGTGTACATGTATACCACCAAGGGATGGTGAATCACCCTGTGGTCATATGTCGCTCCAAGAAGTACCCCGCACCTCCTAGAGCTCCCAGAGCTCAATTCATCATACAGGACCCTCATAGGAGGGTCTTTGAACGACACCAAATCGTTCTTGGAAAGTCAAAAATTTGACCTTTCCTAGGGGTTTTGTCAGTATGTCGACAACTTGTTCATCTGTACCAATATGTTGGAGCCTTATATCTCCCCGCTGCACCATGTCTCGAATATAGTGGTACCTGATTTTGATATGCTTGGAGTGATCATGAAATACAGGAATCTCTGATAAACGAATCCCACTCTGGTTGTCACATAGGATCATGGTGGTATCCAATGTAAATCCAAATAGCTCATTGAAGAGCTTTCGCAACCAGACTGCCTCATAGGAGGCCATGCTAGCAGCAATATACTCTGCTTTGGCAGTGCTCAAAGCTACCGACTTCTACTTCTTTCTCATCTAGGATATCGAAGCAAATCCCAAGGAGAAACAACACTCGGAAGTGCTCTTACGGTCCTCCACATTGCCTGCCCAATCAACATTAGTGTATCTAAGTAGTCTCACATCTCTGGCAGTGTATCTTAACCCATATGTCATTGTGCCACGAAGATATCTTAACAGATTCTTGGTACCAATCCAATGTATGTGGTGAGGTTCAACCATATGTTGACTCAATGTGTTGACTGCGAAGCATATATCTGGACGGGAGTTCACTAAGAACATTAATGCTTCGAAGAGTTACTGATATTCAGTAGCATTTCGTAAAACAGGTCCAGCAGCACTACCGCTTAACTTCTTGAAGTCAAGCTCCATCAGGGTAGTTACAGGCTTGCAGTCTACCATACCAAATCTTTCCAATATCTTCACCACATATTTTCCTTGAGGTAGGAAGATTTCCCTTGGCTTCTGCCAGACTTCAAGTCCTAGGAAATAATGCATTAGCCCTAGGTCCTTTATTTCAATTTCAGAAGCCAACTCCCTCTTACATTTGTGAATAAGAGGGTCTGCACCTGTTATGAAGAGGTCATCCACATACATCACCAGTATGAGAGGTTTTTCATCTTCAACCTTAAAGTAAAGGTTAGGATCAACTTCACTCCTAGTGAATCCTAGCTTTATCAAGTAGTTATCGATCCTTTCATACCATGATCAAGGTGCTTGCTTCAGCCCGTAGAGAGCTTTCTTCAAACTGAATACATGAAATTTTTGATCATAAATATCAAATCCTTCAAGTTGATCCACGTAGACCTCTTCTTTGATCAAACCATGCAAGAACGCGATATTGACATCCATCTGATGTAGATTCCATCCTTGTGAAGCCGCAAGGGCTATGATCGAGTGAATGGTGGTATATCTGAAAACAGGTACAAATGTCTCTTCATACTCTTTTTCTTGTGGTTCCTTGGTGTCAACTTCTTGAGAGCTCCTTACTGTAGGAAGATTGTTCACCTTGCTGAGGGCCATATCTTCATCAAAGGTGACATCATGACTAATCACGACTTCCCTTTGACTGGCTACACAGATTCTATAGCCCTTAGTATTTTCACCATAGCCCACGAAGATTTCTTTCTTTCCAGATGCACCCATTTTATTCCTTTTCGCTTTCGACACATGAAAATATAAAGGGCTTCCAAAAATTCTAAAATGAGATACATCAGGTTTCTTACCAGTGAACATTTCTTCAAGAGTCTAGGAACCCAATGCTTGATGAGGGTATTGGTTTTGTACATATACGACGGTGTTTGCAGCTTCGACCCATAGAAACTTCAGAAATCTTTGATCATGGGGCATGGCACAGACAACTTCCACAATTGTACGGTTCTTCCTTTCCACCACACCATTCTGTTAAGGAGTATATGGTGTAGTAGTCTCCCTCTTGATGCCAACCTCTTTAAAAAAGTCATGAAACTCATTAGATTCATATTTAGTTCCATTATCAGTCCTTAAGATCTTGATCTTCTTTTCAGTTTAATTCTCGATCAAGGCTTGAGATGTGTCACAAGACATGACACCTAGCGGACTTCCTCTGACCTGATATAATGAATCAACTCGAAACCCAAGAGTGAAGGCATCTTTAATATTATTTTTCCATGCATGTACCTTGCCATTGATGAAAGCTACCTTGCAGACTTTGTCTTCCATTGCCGAAATGGACACCAGATTCTTTTTGAGGCTAGGTACATATAATACATCCTGTAAGTGGATCGTATTACCTTGATTCTATTTGAGAGAGACATTTCCTACACCTTTCACAAGATATTTCATATTATCTCCAAGGACAATTTCTAGGTTAGTTTCGTTTTCTATCAGATTATGGAAAACATCTTTGTAACCAGTGAAGTGCCTTGAGGCACCACTATCAATGAGTCAAATTCCCATTGAGTCCGAAGGAGCAGAGGTAGATAGAGCAGTTGGTAGGTAATATTCATCCTGCTTATTTTCAACAATGTTGGATTCATACCTGGAATTTCTAGCCTTCTTGAATGATTGTCCTCTTCCTTGACTTCAAGCACTCCTTTTACCTTTGCTATTAGATTTGTCATTCCTTTGATAGTCATGAGAGGGATCTTGATCATCGTCTCAGTGTGAGTCCTTTCTATCAGGGCACTCCCTTGCATAGTGACCTTCTTTATCGGAAATGTAACATTGTCCTTTTCTTCCACCCTTAGGTCTAGCCTTTCTTTTTGATTTGGTCTTGGAATTATTTCTCTTCTTAGCATGAGAAGAAAACGCAGTAGGAGGTCCTTTAGGCATGGGCATTTCTTGCTCTTCTAGCCTTGTTTCTTCTTGAATGCATCTAGCCATTAATTCCTCAAAACCAGGAATTACATTATTGTTCAGAAGAGTAGTCCTGAACACATACCATTCGTATGGTAATCCTCCATGAGTCGTGAGTTCCATTTCCCTATCAGTAATAGTCTCCCCAATAGATAGGAGATCGTTCCTGATCTCGATGATTCTTAAGAAATATGCTTGCATGCTTTCATCTTTACCCTTCTTGATTTCCTTTAGCTTATTTCTAAGAAACAAAACTTGATTTGCATCATTAACTTTAAATAAACTCACCAGTCTATCGTAGATTTCCTTGGAGGTTTTCAGGTCGGAGATGTAGGCTATCAAGCGCTTGTCGATAGAGTCTCGGATGATCTTTTTTTTTTTTACTTCATCGGTTTTCCATTTGTTCCTGGCAGCAGCGGGTGCATTTGATGGAGGCTCAACAATATTTCCTCTCACATGGTCTAACACTCCTTGATCTTCTAAGGTTAGATCAATAGACATCTTCCATCTGTGATGGTCAACTTTCTAATGAAGCTTGTCTTCGGCAGGGAAGAGTGTTGAGGACCCCATAGTTCTTTTAGGATAGCCTTGCCAATCTTCTCTTTGGTGATTGCTCTTGCTCTTACTCAAGCTTTGTCTTCACCTCAGCTTTGATACCATGTTAAGTTATGGTATGTTCTATGCTTATAACAATTTACTTATCTTTCTTATTATTATCCACAGATTAGCAATCACATGTACATAAAGTAAAGTGTAGATAGAACATTAAACGATCAACAGAAAACAAGAAAAGACAAGAGACACAAGATGTGGCGGCTAGCCAGGGACAAACCCCAATGTGGGGAAACCCTTTGATCAAATCTTCCTTTATCTTCAATAATCCAGCAGAGAGAAATAATACATAAATCAGATTTACATTAGCAACAACAAACCCTAGATCAGTCCCAAACTAGGGCAAACAATATCTCGCAAACCGACCATCAGATCGGCTTGATTCCACCACCAAAAGACGTGGCCTTCAGAGGAGATCCAGCTGGACCTACAACGCAGTTCCAAGGAGGGTGTGTTTTGGTCAACGCTGGTCAAACTTTGGTTTTGTAGTTGCTGCCCCAAAACTGCATCCTTCCTTCCACATGTGTGAGAGAGAGTAAATTTTATGCGTAGTAGAGAAGAGACTCTTTTCTGTGCAGGAGAGAGAGAGAGAGATGTGATGAGATGAGTGAGTGAAAATGAGGAAAAGCCCTTCTATATATATACACAACTGTTGATGTTTGATTAGATACGACTGTTGGGCTTCTGAGCCTACATGAGTTGTAGGTTGGCTTGATAATTATTCCATAATCAAAATAAATTCATATCTCCATAAATACTTATCGGGATCGGATGACCTTTAGATCAATCCTATACCTCTTGTCGAGAGGAATCTAATAAAAATATTATCAGCCATGAATAAGATGACCCACATGGAGTTTGGCCCTAGTTTACAATTTTAATACATACCCATGCTCATAAATGGTAAATCATGTCCGTTGATCAAGTACAAAGTGAATCCATCATGTATCCATAAGTGTACAAAGAATACTGGAGAATACATAGTGGATCGCTCGATCATAGCCACACAGGAGCAGATCAGAACTATGTCTCAATGTCACATATAGAAGAAAAACTAATCAAATGATGCTCGAAGAATGTATGATCACTGATGCTGCATAAATGATCCTCATAATAGGACCATTTCATGTAGGTGGAATAGTCGTACTCCATAAAAAACGAGTGTCAACATATAGAATGATGTTGAGATGAACTGCAACATATAAGGGTGGCTAGTAGCACTAGCAGAAAACTGAAGGAACTGACAAGCGAACAAAGATGCTGACACAACCTGAGATCTTCACTGACAATAGATGGTACATTTCTACACTATGGGAATAAATGAGTTGAATTCGACCATGTGATAAATCGATTGATTATTGATCATTGATATATACCATTAACAAACACGAGACAACTCATCGATATTGATGATGAGTCAAGGTACCCAAATACAATCTAACAAGTGTGAATAAATGTGTTGAAGTCAAACACTTGAGAGAATTTATCAATAAGGAGACATTAATGTATTCTCACTGTTGATAGTGAAGGAGTCAACCACTGATGACTGCAAACCCTAAGGTACTGAAAAAGGGACTCTAGATCTTGTTCCTAGAGCAATGAGTTGGAGTTTATGGGAAAATATCTGCTGGAAGGAATGCATTATGGCATCCCACAACAACTAGTGTGAGTGTAACCTGCAGGCCAATAATTTGGAAGAACTCAGACGAAAAGAGATGAAGTAACCATTCTGAAGTATGTTTCCGGTGTACATAAGATGTGGCTAGCACATGATAGAGACCCTCTAAACCAACCAATAATGAAAGATGACACAGAGGTGAGGAATCCACTAATAGGGTCAAATGGAAACTAAGGTACTGCATGAATCCCAATGTGTGATAATTTAATTAAGTTGACGTTGAACACAAGGGAAACCACTAAGTCAAAAACCCATGATACTGATCGATGCTGAGCACAAGGTCACCTATCAATGATGTAAATAGGGCCAGAATGTGGCTCTAGGCCTACTCTCAGAGCAATTTGTTGGAGTCGATAAGAGAAGACCCACCAACAAGAATTCAATGGAGACCTTCTTAACCAACACAAGAAAAGGACCAAATAATGTTGAAAATAACACTGAGAGGGGGGGTGAATCAATATTATCTAGTCCTTTTAACAATTCTTCCTTATTTATACTTTGAATTATTTTTGCATATCAGTACCATAAAACAATGAGCATGAACAAGAAAAAACAAACAATCACATCAAAGAACACCAGATATAAGGTGGAAACCCAATGTGGGTGAAAACCACCTGCTGCAATATGTCTCTATCTTCTTTCAAATTAGAAACTCCTTTTACAATGGTCTTGTACTGGTGCAGTCCTTTACCAGTACGCAGGCGGCAACCTGCAGAGAGCTACAACTCTCTCTCGTTTTCCAGTCTCTCCTGGAAGGGAGCTACAACCCCCTACTTCTTTTCTTTCAAGGACCACTTTTCATAAATTTTCAAACTGGATCCATAAATATCCAATGATCATCAAGTACCAGTAAGTCACCCAGATAACCAGATCCACAATAACAGAAAACTAAACCCAG
>APFE030491327.1:24822-39489 GCA_000404065.3 Pinus taeda | reverse complement strand
ATAACACCGTAGCATATTCTTTTAATAAACACTTAAATAAAAGTTACGAAATTATTTTTAATAGATCATAAAATGCTTGGGTTTTAGGGTTTAGGGTTTGGGGTTTGGGGTTTAGGGTTTAGTGTTTAGTGTTTAGGGTTTAGGGTTTATAACATTTTAGTAAATTATTTTTATAAACACGTAAATAAAAGTTACAAAATTCTTTTCAAAGTGTTATAAAATTCTTAAGGTTTATGGTTTAGGGTCTAGGGCTTGGGGTTTAGGGTATAGGGTTTAGGTTTTGGGGCATAGGTTTTAGGGTGTATGGTTTAAGGCTTATAACAATTTAGTAAATCCTTTTAATAAACACTTAAATAAATGTTAGAAAAATGTTTTTAAAATGTTATAAAATGCTTACGGTTATGGTTTATTTTATAGGGTTTAGGGTTTGGGGTTTAGGGTATAGGGTTTAGGGTTTATAAAACTTTATTAAGCGGTTTTAATAAAAACTTGAAAAAGGTTACAAAACACTATTTAAAATGTTAATAAATGATTAGGGTTTATGGTTTGGGGTTTAGGGTTTGGGGTTTAGGGTTTAGGGTTTCGGGTTTGGGGTTTAGGGTTTAGTGTTTAGAGTTTTGGGTTTAGGGTTTATAACACTTTAGTAAATTATTTTAATAAACACTTAATAAAAGTTACAAAACTCTTGTTAAAATGTTATTAAATGCTTAGTGTTTAGGTTTTAGGGTTATAACACTTTACTAAATTCTTTTAATAAACAATTAAAAAAGTTACAAAAATGTATTTTAAAATGTTATAAAATTCTTAGTGTTTAGGGATAGGGTTTGGGATTTATAACACGTTGATAAACTATTTTAATAAGAACATAAAAACAGTTACAAAACGCTTGTTAAAATGATATAAAATGCTTAGGCTTTAGGGTTTATGATTTAGGGCTATAAAATGCTTAGGGTTTAGGGTCTAGGGTTATAACACTTTATTAAATGCTTTTAATAAACACTTAAAAAAAATTACAAAACGCTTGGGTTTGGGGTTTGGGGTTTAGGGTTTAGGGTTTAGGTTTTATAACACCTTAGTAAATTCTTTTAATAAACACTTAAATAAAAGTTACAAAATTATTTTCAAAGTGTTATAAAATTCTTAAGGCTTATGGTTTAGGGTTTAGGGCTTGGGGTTTAGGGTTTAGGGTTTAGGTTTTGGGGTTTAGGTTTTCAGGTGTATTTTTTAATGTTTATAACAATTTAGTAAATTATTTTAATAACCACTTAAATAAAAGTTACAAAATGCTTTTAAAAATGTTATAAAATGCTTAGGGTTTAGGGTTTAGTTGATAAGTTTTAGGGTTTGGTGATAAGCGTTTAGGGTTTAAGATTTGTGGTTTAGGGTTTAGGGTTTATAAAACTTTACTAAGTGCTTTTAATAAACACTTAAAAAATGTTACAAAACACTATTTAAAATGTTAATAAATGATTAGGGTTTAGGGTTGAGTGTTTGGTGTTTAGGGTTTAGGTTTTATAGCAGATTAGTAAATTATTTTAATAAACACTTAAATAAGAGGCACAAAATTATTTTTAATATACAATAAAATGCTTAGGGTTTAGGGTTTGGGGTTTAGGGTTTAGGGTTTAGGGATTATAACACTTTAGTAAATTATTTTAATAGAAACTTAAATAAATGCTACAAAACACTTGTTAAAATGTTATAAGATTATTAAGGTTTAGGGTTTAGGGTTATAACACTTTATTAAATGCTTTTAATAAACACTTTAAAAAGTTACAAAAATGTATTTTAAAATGTTATAAAATTCTTAGTGTTTAGGGATAGGGTTTGTCATTTAGGGTTTGGGATTTATAACACTTTGATAAATTCTTTCAATACCAACATAACAAAAAGTTACAAAATTATTGTTAAAATGTTATAAAATGCTTAAGATTTAGGCTTTAGGATTTAGAATTCTATAAAATGCTCATGGTTTAGGGTTTAGGGTTTATAACTCTTTAGTAAATTCTTTTAATAAACACTTTAAAAAAAGTAAGAAAACGCTTGTTCAAGTGTTATAAAATACTTAGGGTTTAGAGTTTAGGCTTTAGGGTTTAGGGTTTTGGGTTTAAAATGTTATAAAATGCTTATGGTTTAGGATTTATGGTTTATAACATTTTAGTAAATGCTTTTAATAAACACTTCAAAAAAAATTACAAAAAGCTTGTTAAAATGCAATTAAATGCTTAGGGTTTAGGTGTAGGGTTTAAAATGTTATAAAGTACTTAAGTTTTAGGGTTTGGGGCTCACAAGACTTTAGTGAATTCTTTTTATAAACACTTAAAAAATGTTACAAAGCACTTTTTAAAATGTTTTAAAATGCTTAGTGTTTAGGGTATAGCGTTTAGGGTTTAGGTGTTATCAAATTCTTAGGGTTTAGAGTTTAGGGTTTATAAAAATTTAGTAAATCATTTTAATAAACACTTAGAAAAATTACCGTTTAATAAACACTTAGGATTTACTCTTTGGGGTTTACGATTTGGGATTTAGGGTTTTGGGTTTTTGGTTTAGGGTTTATGGTTTATGGTTTATAATGCTAAAGTTACAAAACTCTTTTTAAAATATTTAAGAACAAACATCGTTTACGGTTTAGGGTTTAAAATTTATAACACTTTAGTAAATTCTTTTAATAAACACTCAAATAAAAGTTTAAACTGCTTTTTAAAATGTTATAAAATTATGAGGGTTTAGGTTTTAGGGTTTGGGAGTTTAGGCTTTAGGGTTTTGGGTTGATGGTTTATGGTTGAGGGCTTAGGTTTTAGGGTTTATAACAATTTAGTAAATTATTTTGATAAAAATTTAAATAAAAGTTTAAAAACACTTTTCAAAATGTTATAAACTACTTAGGGTTTAGGGTTTATGGTTTTGGGTTAGGTTTTAGGGTTTTAGGGTTTTGATTTTTGGGTTTTGGGTTTGGGTATTAGGGTCTAGGGTTTAGGGTTTATAACACTTTAGAAAATTCCTATGGTAAACACTTAAATGGAAGATACAAAACACTTTTTTAAATGTTATAAAATGATTAATATTTACGGTTTGGGGTTTAAGGTTTGGGGTTTAGGATTTAGGGTTCATGTTTTAGGATTTAGGGTTTATAAGTATTTAGTAA
Organism: Pinus taeda; assembly: GCA_000404065.3. Lineage (NCBI taxonomy): Eukaryota > Viridiplantae > Streptophyta > Pinopsida > Pinales > Pinaceae > Pinus > Pinus taeda. The sequence continues at coordinate 36,344 of APFE030491327.1, read as the reverse complement.
ATTCCCTTAATAAACAGTTAAATAAAGTTTAAAAAACTCTTTTTTAAATGTTATAAAATGCGTAGTGTTTAGTGTTTGGGCATTAGGGTTTATAAGTGTTCAATAAATGATTTTAATAAACACTTAAATAAAAGTTACAAAAGATTTTTTAAAATGTTCTAAAAGGCTTAGAGTTTAGGATTTAAGGTTTAGGGTTTAGGGTTTTGAGTTTGGGGTTTGGAGTTTAGGATTTAGTGTTTAGCGTTATAATGCGTTAGTAAATTATTTTAATAAACACTATAATAAAAGTTACAGAATGATTTTTAGAATGTTATAAAGAATTTGGGTTTATGGTTTAGCGTTTAGGGTTTAGAGTGGTTTACCATTTAAGGTTTATGGTTTATAAGACTTTAGCAAATGGTTTTAATCAAGGCTTAAATAGAAGTTACAAAAATTATTTTTAAAATGATATAAAATTCTAAGGGTTTAGTGTTTATGGTTTGGGCTTCGGGATTTAGGGTTTAGTGTTTATAAGACCTTAGTAAATTCTTTTCATAAAGGCTAAAATAAAAGTTCCAAAATACTTTTTAAACTGTTATAAAATGCTTAGGGTTTTGGGTTTTGGGTTTTTATTTTGGGTTTTAGGATTAGGGTATAGGGTTTAGGTTCTAGGGTTTATAACACTTTAGTAAATGTTTTTAGTAAACACTTAAATAAAAGTTACAAAAGAGTTTTTAAAATGTTATAAAATGCTTAGGATTTAGGGTTTTGGGTTTAAAATGTTAAAAAATGCTTACGGTTTAGGATTTTGGGATAATAACATTTTAGTAAATTCTTTTAATGAACACTTGAAAAAAAGTTACAAAAAGATTGTTAAAATGTCATTGAATGCTTAGTGTTTAGGTTTAGGGTTTAAAATGTTATAAAATGCTTAAGGTTTAAGGTTTAGGGTTCACAAGACTTTAGTAAATTGCTTTTATAAACACTTAAAAAAAGTTACAAAACGCTTTTTAAAATGTTATAAAATTCGTAGTGTTTAGGTTTTAAGGTTTAGTGTCTAGGGTTTATGTCTTATAACACTTGAATAAATTCTTTTAATAAACACTTAAAACAAGGTTACGAAACACTTTTTAAAATGTTATAAAATGTTCAGGGTTTAGGGTTTAAAATGTTATAAAATTCTTAGGGTTTAGAGTTCAAGGTTTAGTGTTTGTAAAACTTTAGTAAATCCTTTTAATAAACACTTAGAAAGAAGTTACAAAACACTTACTAAAAAGTTATAAAATTCTTAGGGTTTAGGTTTGAGGGACACTTTAGTATGTTTTTTTCTTTTTTTGAGAGTGGTTCACGGACACGCTGGTCAATGGGTGGTGCTATGTCCATAGAAAAATCTGGGTTGATGCCCCTCGGCCTACTGCAAGAACTGACCCCAAGGGCTTTGGGGAGAATGGACCCTGTGACCTCCTGATTGCGAGGCACTGATTTTGACCAACTGAGCTAACCCTTAGGGCTCGAGACACTTTATTAAGTTGTTTTAATAAACTTTTAAAAAAAGTTACAAAACTCTTATTAAAATTTTATAAAATTCTTAAGGTGTAGTTTTTACAGTTTAGGGTTTATAACACTTTAGTAAATGCTTTGAATAAACACTAAAAAAAGTTACAAAATGCTTATTAAATTGTTATAAAATGTTTAGGGTTTAGGGTTTTAAAATGTTATAAATGCTTGCTAAATTTTAATAAAATTCTTAGGGTTTAGGGTTTGTAACAATTTAGTAAATTCTTCAAATAAACAGTTGAAAAAAAAGTTACAAAGACTTGTTAAAATGTTATAAAATACTTAGGCCTTAGGGTTTGGGGTCTAAAATGTTATAAAGTGCTTATGGTTTAGAGTTTAGGGTTTTGGTTGGGGGTGTGGGTATTAGGGTTTAGGTTTTTAGGGTTTAGGGATTTTTGGGGTTTTTAGGGTTTTTTAGGGTTTAGGGTTTAGGGTTTTTTGCGTTTTACGGTTTTTTTAGGGTTTTTAGGGTTTAGGGTTTTTTAGGGTTTAGGCTTTGGGGTTTAAGATTAAGGGTTTAGGGATTAGGGTTTTAGGGTTTATAGCAATTTAGTAAATCATTTTAGTAAACACTTAAATAAAAGTTACAAAACACTTTTTAAAATGTTATAAAATCCTTAGGTTTTAGGTTTTGGGTTTAGGGCTTAGGGTTTAGGGTTTAGGTTTTAGAGTTTAGAGTTTAGAGTTTATAAGACCTTAGTAAATGCTTTCAAGCTTTAGGGTTTAGGATTTAGGGTTTATAAGACCTTAGTAAATGATTTTAGGGTTTATCCTTTAGGCTTTAAGCATTAGGATATATGGTTTGGGGTTTGGGGTTTAGGGTTTAGGTTTTATAACACTAGTAAATTATTTTAATAAACACTTAAAAAAAGTTACTGAGCGCTTTCTAAAATGTTATAAAATTCTTAGTGTTTAGTGTTTACCGTTTGGGGTTTACGGTTTAGGATTTAGAGTTTCAGGTTTAGGGTTTAGGTTTTACAGTTTATGGTTTATGGTTTATGGTTCAGGGTTTATGGTTTAGGATTTATAACACTCAAGTTACAAAACTCTTTTAAAAATATTAGAAAAAAATTAGCATTTAGCATTTAGGGTTTAGGTTTTATGGTTTAGGGTTTAGTAAATTCTTTTAATAAAAACTTAAATAAAAGTTTAAAATGCTTTTTAAAATGTTACAGAATGATTAGGTTTTAGGTTTTAGGGTTTGGGGGTTTAGGGTTTAGGTTTTCGGGTTTATAGTTTAAGGTTTATAACACATAAATGCTTTTTATAAACACCTAAATAAAAGTTACAAAATGATTTTTACAATGTTATAAAATGATTAAGGTTTAGGGTTTGGGGTTTTATGGTTGAGGGCTTAGTTTTTAGGGTTTATAACAATTTAGTAAATTATTTTAATAAAAAGTTACAAAACGCTTTTCAAAATGTTATAATACAGTGAGGGTTTAGGGTTTTGGGTTTAGGTTTTAGGTTCTAGTGTTTAGGGTTTATAACAATTTAGAAAATTCTTTTAATAAAACTTTAAATGAAAGTTACAAAACGCTTTTTAAAATGCTATTAAATGATTAGTATTAAGTGTTTTGGGTATCGGGTTTGGCATTTAGGGTGTAAACACTTAAATAAAAGTTACAAAACACTTTTTGAAATGTTATAAAAGGCTTAGGGTTTCATGTTTAGGGTTTAGGTTTTTCGATTTATGGTTTATAGTTTAGTTTTCAATTTTTATGGTTTAGGGTTTATAACACCTTAGTAAGTTAACTTGATAAAGACTTAAGTAAAAGTTACAAAAATCTTTTTAGAATGCTTTAAAATGATTAGGGTTTAGGTTTTATAAGACTTTAGTAAATTGTTATAATAAACACTTTAATAAAAGTTAAAAAACACTTTTTAAAATGTTATAAATTTCTTGGGGTTTAGGGTTAAGAGTCTAGGGTTCATAGGAATTTAGTAAATCCTCTTAATCAACACTTAAATAAAAGTTAGAAATTTTTTTAAGATGTTATAAAATTCTTAGGGTTTAGAGTTTAGGGTTTATGGTTTGGGGTTTAATGTTTAGAGTTTAGGGTTTATAACACTTTAGTAAATGAATTTAATAAACATTTAAATAGAAGTTATAGTATGTTTTTTTAAATGCTATTAAGTTTTAGCATTTAGGGTTTATTGTTTAGGTTTTAGGGTTTAATGTTTTAGGTTTAGAGTTTAGGGTTTAGGGTTTAAGGTTTGGGGTTTAGGTTTTCTAACACCTTAGTAAATTCTTTTAATAAACACTTAAACAAAAGTTACAAAATTATTTTTAATAGATCACAAAATTATTAGCTTTTAGGGTTTAGGGTTTCTAACACTTTAGTAAATTATTTTAATAAACACTTACATAAAAGTTACAAAACTCTTGTTAAAATGTTATAACATGCTTAGGGTTTAGGGTTATAAAACTTTATTAAATGCTTTTAATAAACACTTTAAAAAGTTACAAAAATGTATTTTATTATGTTATAAAATTCTTAGTGTTTAGGGTTTAGTGTTTTAAAATGTTACAAAATGCTTACTAAATTGTAATAAAATTCTTAGGGTTTAGGGTTTATAAAAAAAATTTAAATTCTTTAAATAAAAACTTAAAAGAAAAGTTACAAAGGCTTGTTAAAATGTTATAAAATACTTAGGGTTTAGGGTTTGGGGTTTAAAATATTATAAAGTGCTTATGGTTTAGGGTTTAGGGTTTAGGTTGGGGGTGTGGGTATTATGGTTTAGGGTTTATGGTTTATAATGATTTAATAAATTCTTTTAATAAACACTTATAAAAAATTTAAAAAACAATTTTAGGGTTTAGGGTTTTTTCTGGTTTTTAGGGTTTAGAGTTTTTTAGGGTTTATGGTTTATGATTTTTTAGGGTTTAGGGTTTGGGTTTAAGGTTGAGGGTTTATGGATTAGGGGTTTAGGGTTCATAGAACTTTAGTAAATGGTTTTAGTAAACACTTAAATAAAAGTTACAAAACACTTTTTCAAATGTTATAAAATCCTTAGGTTTTAGGGTTTGAGGTTTACGACCTAGGGTTTATGGTTTAGGTTTTGGAGATTAGGGTCTAGAGTTTATAAGACCTTATAAAATGCTTTCAAGATTTATGCTTTAGGGTTTAGGGTTTATAAGACCTTAGTAAATGATTTTAGCGTTTACCCTTTAGGCTTTAAGCATTAGGATATATGGTTTGGGGTATGGGATTTAGGGTTTAGGCTTTATAACACTTTAGTAAATTCTTTTAATAAACACTTAAATAAAAGTTCTAGAACTCTTTCTAAAACGTTATAAAATTCTTACTGTTTAGCGTTTATCATTTGGGGTTTACGGTTTGGGATTTAGGGTTTCAGGTTTAGGGTTTAGGTTTTAGGGTTTATGATTTAGGATTTATAACACTAAAGTTACAAAACACTTTTTGAAATATTAAAATAAAATTAGCGTATAGGGTTTAGGATTTAGGGTTTAGGGCTTAGGATTTATAAAAGTTTAGTAAATTAGTTTAATAAATGCTTAAATAAAAGTTTAAAATGATTTTTAAAATTTTATAAAATGATTAGGGTTTAGGTTTTAGTGTTTCAGGTTTATGGTTTAAGGTTTATAACACTTTAGTAAATGCTTTTAATAAACACTTAAATAAAAGTTGAAAAAAACTTTTTAACATGTTGTAAAATGCTTAGGGTCTAGGTTTTAGGGTTTATAACACTTTAGTAGATGATTTTAATAAACACCTAAATAAAATTTAGAAACACTTTTTAAAATGTTATAAATACGTAGGGTTTAGGTGTTAGGGTTTCAGTTGTAGTGTTTGGGGCTTGGGGTTTAGGTTTTAGAACACTTAAGTAAAATGTTATAAAATGATTAAGGTTTTGGGTATAGGGTTTAGGGTTTGGGGATTATGGTTAAGGGCTTAGGTTTTAGGGCTTATAAGAATTTAATAAATTATTTTAATAAAAAGCTAAATAAAAGTTACAAAACACTTTTCAAAATGTTATAAAATACATAGGGTTTTGGGTTTTGGGTTTTGGGTTTAGGTTTAAGGGTTTAGGGTTTAGGTTTATAACACATTGGAAAATTCTTTTAATAAACGCTTAAATGAAAGTTAAGAAACACTTTTTAAAATGTTATAAATAGATTAGTATTTAGGGTTTGGGGTTTAGGGTTTAGACATAATGTTTTAGGATTTAGGGTTTATAAGGATTTAGTAAATTATTTTAATAAACAACTAAATAAAGGTCAAAAAACGCTTTTTGAATTTTTATAAAATGCTTAGGTTTTAGTGTTTGGGGTCTAGGGTTTAAGGTTTAGGCTTTATAAGGGTTCAGTAAATGATTTTAATAAACACTTAAATAATGTTTACAAAACACTTTTTAAAATTTTATAAAATGCTTAGAGTTTAGGATTTAAGGTTTAAGGTTTATGGTTTCAGGTTTGGGGTTTAGAGTTTACGGTTTATTGTTTAGGGTTTATAACACTTTAGTAAATTATTTTAACAAACACTGTAATAAAATTTACAAAATGATTTTTAAAATGTTATAAAATGATTAGGGTTTATGGTTTAGCATTTAGGGTTTATGGTTTAGTGTGGTTTAGTGTTTAGGGTTAATGGTTTATAAGACTCTAGTAAATGGTTTTAATCAAGGCTTAAATAAAAGTTATAATATTCCTTTTAAAATGACATAAAATGATTATGGATTAGTGTTTATAGTTTGGCCTTTGGGATTTAGGGTTTATAAGACCTTAGTAAGTTCTTTTAATAAAGACTTAAATAAAAGTTCCAAAATGCTCAGGGTTTAGGGTTTTGGGTTTTGATTTTGTGTTTTACGTTTAGGTTTTAGAGTTTATAACACTTTAGTAATTTCTTTTAATAAACACATAAATAAAAGTTAGAAAATGGTTTTTAAAATGTTATGAAATGCTTAGGTTATAAGGTTTACGCTTTAGGCTTTAGGATTTCGGGTTTATAAGACCTTAGTAAATTCTTTAATAAAGACTTAAATAAAAGTTCCAAAATGCTTAGGGTTTAGGGTTTTGCGTTTTGATTTTGGGTTTTAGGTTTAGGTTTTATGGTTTAGGTTTTAGAGTTTATAAAACTTGACTAAATTCTTCTAATAAACACTTGAATAAAAGTTACGGAATAATTTTTAAAATGTTATAAAATGCTTAGTGTTTATGGATTAGGGTTAAGGGATTTAGGTTTATTATTTGAGGTTTGGGGTTTAGGGTTTAGGGATTATAACACTTAAGTAAAAGCTTCTAGCAAAGACTTAAATAGAGTTTACAAAAAGCTTTTTAAAATGTTATAAAATGCTTAGCATTTATTGTTTAGGGTTTAGGATTTGGGGTTCAAGATGTAGGGTTTAGGGTTTAGGGTTTGGGGTTTAGGGTTTAGGGTTTAGGGTAGAGTGTTTAAGGTTTATAAAATTATTAGGGTTTAGGTTTTTGTGGTTTAGGTTTTAGGTTTTAGGTTTTAAGGTTTATAACACTTTATTAAATGATTTTAATAAACACTTGAATAAAAGTTACAATACTTTTCAAAATGTTATAAAATGTTTAGGCTATAGGGTTTAGGGTTCGGGGTTTAGGGTTTATGTTTTATAACGCTTTAGTAAATTCTTTTAATCAACACTTAAATAAAAGTTACAAAACTGTTTTTAAAATTCTATAAAATGTTGAGGGTTAAGGGTTTGGGTTTTAGGGTTTAGGGTTACGGGTTTTAAAGTCTACGGATTCAGGGTTTTAGAGTTTAGGGTTTAGGGATATAACACTTTAGTAAATTCATTTAAACTAAAATTTAAACTAAAGTTACAAAACACTTTTTTAAAAATGTTATACAATACCTTAGGGTTTAGTGGTTTTAGAGTTTACAGTTTAGGGTTAGGGGTTTACGGTTTAGAGGGTTTAGGGTTTAGGGTTATAGAAATTTAGTTAAATGTTTTTTAAGTAAAACTTATATAAAAGTTACAAAACATTTTTAAAATTGCTAAAAATTCTTAGGTTTTATGGTTTAGAATTTCGGTTTAGGTTTTAGGGTTTGGGGTTTAAGTTTTAGGGTTTAGGGTTAAGTGTTTCCGGGTTAGGCTTTACAGATTAGGGTTTAGGGTTTAGGGTTTATAACACTTTATAAAATGCTTAGGATTTAAGTTTTAAGATTTTTGGTTTAGGTTTTAGGGTTTGGGGTTTATGGTTCATGATTTCTGGTTTATAACACCTTAGTAATTTTTTTGATAAACACTTAAATAAAATCGAAAAAACACTTTTTTAATTGTTATAAAGTTCTTAGGGTTTAGTGCTTAGAATCTGGGGTTTAGGGTTTATAGTTTAGGCTTTGGGGCTTTGGGTTAAGGGTTTAGGGTGTAGGGATGTACCACCCCACCTTAAGTGGGCATCCGCTACTAGAGCCTCAAGGAGTTATGAAGAAAAATAAATAAAAGGAAAAAGGTTTATGAAGAAGGGTGGAAAAACCAAGGTGAGGGTATCTCATGTACCACAACATTCTCCCTCCTACACTCACATACGCAAGTGTGGTGTTCTCGTATTATAGAGACTGATAAAATTCTTAGAGTTTATGGTTTAGGTTTTAGGGTTTAGGGCTTATAACACTTTAGTAAATTTTCATAATATACGCTTAAATAAAAGTTACAAAACACTCGTTAAAATGTTATAAATTAATTAGGGTTTAGGTTTTAGGGAATAGGGTTTAAATTTTATAACACTTTAGTAAATTATTTTAATAAATACGTAAAAAAAGTTAAAAAACACTTTTTAAAATGTTATGAAGTTCTTAGGGTTTAGGTTTTAGGGTATAAGGTATAGTGTTTAGGGTCTTAGGTTTAGGGTTTAGGGTTTAGGGTTTAGGGTTTGAAATGTTATAAAAGGTTTAGGGTTTAGCGTTTAGTGTTTAGGTTTTTTGGTTTAGGGTTTAAAGTTTAGGGTTTAGTTTTTGTGGTTTAGGGTTTATAACACCTTAGTAAATTAATTTGATAAAAACTTAAGTAAAAGTTACAAAACTCCTTTTAGAATGCTATAAAATGCTTATGGTCTAGGGTTTATAAGGTTTTAGTAAATTCTTATAATAAACACTTCAATTAAAGTTAGAAAACACTTTTTAAAATGTTATAAATTTCTTAGGGTTTAGGGTTAAGAGTCTAGGGTTCATAAAACTTTAGTAAATCCTCTTAATAAATACTTAAATAAAAGTTAGAATTTTTTTTGAGATGTTATAAAATGCTTAGGGTTTAGAGTTTATGGTTTATGGTTTGGGATTTTGTGTTTAGAGTTTAGGGTTTGTAACGCTTTTTGAAATTTTATAAAAGGCTTAGGGTTTACCATTTAGGGTTTAGTTTTTTTCGTTTTATGGTCTATTTTGTATGGTTTAGGGTTTATAACACCTTAGTAAATTAATTTGATAAAAAATTAAGGAAAAGTTACAAAACTCTTTTTAGAATGCTATAAAATGATTAAGTTTTAGGGTTTATAAGACTTTAGTAAATTCTCATAATAAACACTTAAATAAAAGTTAAAGAACACTTTTTAAAATGTTATAAATTGCTTAGGGTTTAGGGTTAAGAGTCTAGGTTTCATAAGGCTTTAGTAAATCCTCTTAAACAACATTTAAATAAAAGTTAGAAATTTTTTTAATATGTTATAAAATGCTTAGGGTTTAGAGTTTAGGGTTTATGGTTTGGGGTTTGGAGTTTAGGGTTTATGGTTTATAACACTTTAGTAAATGATTTTAATAAATGATTAAATAAAAGTTACAATGTTTTTTGTAAAATGTTATAAAATTATTAGGGTTTAGTGTTTATGGTTTATGGTTTAGGGTGTAGGGTTTCACATTTAGAGTTTAGGGTTTAGGGTTTAGGGTTTTTGGTTTATAGTTTAGGGTTTAGGGTTTATGACACTTTAGTAAATTCTTTTAAGAAACACTAAAACAAAAATTACAAATTACTTTTTAAAACGTTATAAAATGCTTAGGTTTAGGGTTTGGGGTTTATAGGTTAGGTTTTAGGGTTTATAAGACTTTAGTAAATGATTTTAATAAACACTTAAATAAAATTTTCAAAATACTTTTTAAAATGTTATAAAACGATCACGTTTTATGGTTTACAATTTGGGATTAAGTTTTAGGGTTTACGGTTTATGGTTTGGGATTTAAGATTCAGGGTTTAGGGTTTAGGGTTTGGGTTTTGCTATTTGGGTTTATTTTTAGGGATTAGTGTTTAGGGTCTACAACATTTTAGTAAATGCTTTTAATAAACACTTAATAAAATGGTTGGGGACTAGGGTTTATGGTTTACGGTTTAGGGTTTGGGGTTTTGGGTTTAGGATTTAGGATTTACGTTTTGGGGTTTAGGATTTATGTTTTTGTATTTAGGGTTTAGATTTTTGTGTTTATGGTTTACGGTTTATAACACTTTAGTAAATTAATTTAATAAACACTTAAATAAAAGTTACAAAATTATTCTCAAAGTGTTATAAAATTCTTAAGGTTTAGGGTTTAGGGTTTAGGGCTTGGGGTTTAGGGCTTAGGGTTTAGGTTTTTGGGTTTATGGTTTAAGGCTTATAACAATTTAGTAAATACTTATAATAAACACTTAAATAAATGTTACAAAATGCTTTTAAAAATGTTATTAAATGCTTAGGGTTATGGTTTATTTTATAAGGTTTAGGGTTTATTGTTTAGGGTTAGGGTTTAGAGTTTAGGGTTTGGCATTTAGGGTATAGGGTTTATGGTTTGGGGTTTGGGGTTTACGGTTCAGTGTTTAGGGTTTTGGGTTTAGGGTTTAAAACACTTTAGTAAATGATTTTAATAAGAACTTAAATAAAATTTACAAAACTCTTGTTAAAGTGTTATAAAATGCTTAGTGTTTAGGTTTTAGGGTTATAACACTTTATTAAATGATTTTAATAAACAATTAAAAAAGTTACAAAAATGTATTTCAAAATGTTATAAAATTCCTACTGTTTAGGGTTAGGGATTGGGATTTATAACACTTTGATAATTATTTTAATAAAAACATAAAAGCACGTACAATATGCTTGTTAAAATGTTTTAAAATTCTTACGCTTTAGGGTTTACAATTTAGGGTTATAAAATACAGAGTTTAGGGTTTATGGTTATAACACTTTATTAAATGCTTTTAATAAACACTTAAAAAAAATTACAAAATGCTTAGGTTTGGGGTTTAGGGTTTAGGTTTTATAACACCGTAGTATATTATTTTAATAAACACTTAAATAAAAGTTACGAAATTATTTTTAATATATCATAAAATGCTTGGGTTTTAGGGTTTAGGGTTTGGGGTTTCCGGTTTAGGGTTTAGTGATTTAGTAATTTATTTTTATAAACACTTAAATAAAAGTTAAAAAATTATTTTCAAAATGTTATAAAATTCTTAAGGTTTACGGTTTAGGGTCTAGGGCTTGGGGTTTAGGGTTTAGGGTTTAGGTTTTGGGGCATAGGTTTTAGTGTGTATGGTTTAAGGCATATAACAATTTAGTTAATACTTTTAATAAACACTTAAATAAATGTTAGAAAAATATTTTAAAAATGTTATAAAATGCTTAGGGTTATTGTTTAATTTATAGGGTTTAGGGTTTGGGGTTTAGGGTATAGGGTTTGGGGTTTATAAAACTTTATTAAGTGGTTTTAATAAACACTTGAAAAAGGTTACAAAACACTATTTAAAATGTTAATAAATGGTTAGGGTTTAGGGTTTGGGGTTTAGGGTTTAGGGTTTGGGGTTTGGGGTTTAGGGTTTAGTGTTTAGGGTTTTGGGTTTAGGGTTTATAACACTTTAGTAAATTATTTTAATAAACACTTAACAAAAGTTACAAAATTCTTGCTAAAATGTTATTAAATGCTTAGTGTTTGGGTTTTAGGGTTATAACACTTTATTAAATGCTCTTAATAAACAATTAAAAAGTTACAAAAATGTATTTTAAAATGTTATAAAATTCTTAGTGTTTAGGGATA
>APFE030491327.1:3999-19958 GCA_000404065.3 Pinus taeda | reverse complement strand
TTTAGAGTTTAGGGTTTAGGGTTTATAATACTTTAGTAAATTATTTTAATAAACACTGTAATAAAAGTTACAAAATGATTTTTAAAATTCTATAAAATTATTAGGGTTTAGGGTTTAACATTTAGGGTTTCGGGTTTAGGGTTTAGGGTGGTTTAGCGTTTGGGGTTTATGGTTTATAAGACTTTAGTAAATGATTTTAATCAAGGCTTAAATAAAAGTTACAAAATTCTTTTTAAAATGATATAAAATGCTTAGGGTTTGGTCTTTGGGATTTGGGTTTAGGGTTTATAAGACCTTAGTAAATTCTTTTAATAATGACTTAGATAACAGCTCTAAAATTGTTTTTAAACTGTTATAAAATGCTTAGGGTTTTGATTTTGGGTTTTAGGTTTTGGGTCTAGGTTTTAGGGTTTATAACACTTTAGTAAATTCTTTTAATCAACACTTAAATAAGAGTTACAAAACGGTTTTTAAAATGTTATAAAATGCTTAGGATTTAGGGTCTAGGCTTTAGGGTTAAGGGTTTGGGATTTCACGTTTAGGGTTTAGGGTTTAGAGTTTATAGCAATTGAGTAAATGCTTTTAATAAACACTTAAATAAAAGTTACGAGCTCCTTATTAAAATGTTATAAAATGCTTAGTGTTTATGGATTAGAGATAAGGGTTTGAGGTTTATGGTTTAGTGTTTAGGATTTTGAATTTAGGGTTCATAATGCTTTTCTAAAATCTTTTAATAAACACTTAAAAAAAAAATTACAAAACACTTTTTAAAATGTTATAAAATGCATAGCAGTTACGGTTTAGTGTTTAGGGTTTAGGGTTTAGGGTTTAGGGTTTAGGGTTTAGGGTTTTAGGTTTAGGGTTTAGGATTTTGTGGTTTAGGGTTTAGGGTTTAAGGTTTAGGTTTTACGGTTTATAACACTTTAGTAAATGCTTTTAATAAACACTTAAATAAAAGTTAGAAAACACTTTGTAAAATATTATAAAATGATTAGGGTAAAGGGTTTAGGCTATAGGGTTTACGGTTCAGGTTTATGGGTTTAGGGTTTAGGGTTTATGTTTTATAACACTTCAGTAAATTCATTTAATAATCACTTAAATAAAAGTTATAAAACCATTTTTAAAATGCTATAAAATTTTGAGGGTTTACGATTTGGGTTTTCGGGTTTAGTGTTTTAAGTTCAGGGTTTAGGGTTTAGAGTTTAGGGTTTGGGGATTTTAACACTTTAGTAAATGATTTTAATAATAATTTAAATAAAAGTTACAAAACATTTTTAAAATGTTATAAAATACTTGGGGTTTAGGGTTTACAGTTTGGTGTTTATGGTTAGGGGTTTATGGTTTAGAGTTTAGGATTTAGGGTTTAGGAATTAGGGTTTTTGGTTTAGGGTTTAGGGTTTAGGTTTAATTGTTTGTGGTTTATGCTTTAGGCTTTATGGATTAGGGTTTATGGTTTAGGGTTTATAACACTTTATAAAATGCTGAGGGTTTAAGTTTTAATATTTTCAGTTTAGGGTTTAGGGTTTAGGGTTTGCAGTGTAGGTTTCATGGTTTAGGGTTTATAACACCTTAGTAATTGTTTTAATAAACAATTAAATAAAAGTTACAAAAAACCTTTTAAAATGTTATAAAATGCTTAGGGTTTAGTGTTTAGGATTTGGGGTTTAAGATTTATGGTTTAGGCTTTCGGGTTTAGGGTTAAGGGTTTAGGGTTTAGGGTTTAGGGTGTAGGGATGAACCACCCCACCTTAAGTGGGTATCCGCTACTACATATTACACATAATGCATTCATCCCATGAAGCCTCGAGGAGTTATGAAGAAAAAAAAATAAAAGGAAAAAGGTTTATGAATAAGGTGAAAAAAAAAGTTGGGGTATCTCATGTACGACAATTTTCTCCCTCCTACACTCACATACCCAAGTGTGGTCTTCCCTTATTATGATACACATAAATCTTAGGGTGATGGTTTTAGGGATTAAGGTTTGGGGTTTAGGGTTTAGGATTTAGGGTTTTATAAATTTATAAAATTAAAATTTTATAAGCCTAAATAGAGTTTACAAAATAGTTTTTAAAATGTTATAAAATTCTTAGTCTTTAACATTTAGGGTTTAGGGTTTATAACACCTTAGTAAATGTTTTTAATATACACTTAAATAAAAGGCACAAAAGACTCTTTAAAATTTTATAAATTAATTAGGGTTTAGGGTTTAGGGTTTAGGTTTTAACGATTACGGTTTAAAGTTTACAACACTTTAGTAAATTATTTTAATAAACACGTAAAAAAGGTTACAAAATACTTTTTAAAATGTTATGAAATGCTTAGGGTTTAGGTTTTATGGTATAAGGTATAGGGTTTATGGGTTGGGGTTTAGGGTTTAGGGGTTACAGTTAGGTTTGATAACCTTTGCAATTTTTCAATAAACACTTAAAAAAAGTTAAAAATCGCTTTCTGATGTTTAAAAAGGCTTAGGGGTTAAAGGTTTTTCAGTTTAGGGTTATAGTTTAGGGTTACTTTTTATGGTATAGGTTTATAACACCTTAGTAAATTATATTGATAAAAACTTAAGTAAAAGTTACAAAACTATTTTTAGAATCCTATAAAAAGCTTATGGTTTAGGGCTTATAAGACTTTAGTAAATCCTGTTAATAAACACTTAAATAAAAGTTAGAAATTTTTTTAAGATGTTATAAAATTCTTAGTGTTTAGGGTTTAGGGTTTATGGTACGGGGTTTGGTGTTTAGATTTTAGCGTTTATATTTATAACACTTTAGTAAATGATTTTAATAAACACTTAAATATAAGTTAAAATATGTTTCTAAAATGTCATAAAATTATTATGCTTCAACATTTAGGGTTTAGGGTTTAGAGGTTAGGGTTTAGGGTTTAGGGTTTCAGGTTTAGAGTTTAGGGTTTAGGGTTCATGGCTTGTGGTTTACAGTTTAGGGTTGAGGGTTTATAACACTTTAGTAAATTCTCTTAATAAACACTTAAAAAAATTTTAAAAATGCTTTTAAAAATGTTATAAAATGCTGAGGATTTAGGGTTTAAGGTTTCGGGTTTATGGTTTAAGGTTTATGATTTAGGGTTTAGGGTTTGGGTTTTGGAGGTTAGGGTTTAGGGTTTATAAGACTTTAGTAAATTCTTTTAATAAACACTTAAATAAAAGTTTCAAAATACTTTTTAAAATGTTATAAAATGATTAGGGTTTAAGGTTTGGGGTTTTGGGTTTACTTTTAGGGTTTACTGTTTAGGGTCTACAACATTTTAGTAAATGATTTTAATAAACACTTAAATAGAAGTTAAAAAATAATTTTTCATATCTTATAAAATAGTTAGGGTTTATGGTTTAGGGTTTATCATTTATGGTTTAGGGTTTAGGGTTTAGGGTTTAGGGTTTAGGGTTTAGGTTTTGGGGTTTATGATTTATGTTTTTGTGTTTAGGGTTTAGGGTTTTGTTTTTATGGTTCAGGGTTTATAAGACTTTATTAAATTCTATTAATAATCACTTAAATAAAAGCTACACAATTCTTCTTAAGCTATTATAAAATTCTTAAGGTTTATGGTTTAGGGTTTAGGGATTGGGGTTTAGAATTTAGGGTTTAGGTTTTAGGTTTTTGGGTTTAGGTTTTAGGGTGTATGGTTTAAGGTTTATGACAATTTATTAAATTCTTTTAATAAACACTTAAATAAAAGCTACAAAGCACTTTTAAAAATGTTATAAAATGCCTAGGGCTTAGGGTTTATTTTATAGGGTTTAGGGTTTAGGGTTTAAGGTTTAGGTTTTAGGGTTTGCGGTTTAGGTTTTAGGTTTTAGGGTTTAGGTTTTATAACACCTTAGTAAATTATTTTAATAAACACTTAAATAAAAGTTACAAAAATATTTTTAATAGATCATAAAATTCATAGCTTTTAGGGTTTACGGTTTGCGATTTTGGGTTTAGGGTTTAGGGTTTAGGGTTATAACACTTTATTAAATGCTTTTAATAAGCACTTTAAAAAGTTACAAAAATGCATTTTAAAATGTTATAAAATTCTTAGTGTTTATGATATGATTTATGGTTTAGGGTTTGGGATCTATAAAACTTTGATAAATTCTTTTAATAAGAACATGAAAAAAAGTTACAAAACACTTGTTAAAATGTTATAAAATGCATAGGCATTAGGGTTTAGGATTTAAAATTCTATAAAATGCTCATGGTTTAGGATTTACGGTTTATAACACTTGAGTAAAATTCTCATGGTTTAGGGTGTAGGTTTTAGGGTTTAGGGTTTAGGGTTTAGTGTTTTAAAATGTTACAAAAATCATGCTAAATTGTAATAAAGTGCTTAGGGTTTATAACAATTTAGTAAACTCTTTAAATAAACACTTAAAAAATAGTTACAAGAAATGCTTTAATAAATTATTTCAAGAAATGCTTATAAAAAAGTAAAAAAATGGTTTTCAGGGTTGAAGGCTTTTTATGGATTTTAGGGTTTAAGTTTTTTAGGGTTTAGGGTTTTTAGGGTTTTTAGGGTTTAGGGTTTATGGTTTTTTAGGGTTTAGGGTTTTTATGGTTTATGGTTTTTTAAGGTTTAGGGTTTTTTATGGTTTAGGGTTTAGGGTATAAGGTTAAGGGTTTAGGGATTAGGAGTTTAGGGTTCATAGCACTTTAGTAAATGGTTTTAGTAAACACTTACGTAAAAGTTACAAAAGAATTTTTAAAATGTTATAAAATCCTTAGGTTTTAGGGTTTGGGTTTTAGGGATTAAGGATTAGGGTTTAGTTTTAGGGTTTTGGGTTTCAGGTTTAGGATTCAGGCTTTATGGTTTAGGGTTTATGGTTTAGGATTTATAACAATAAAGTTACAAAACAATTTCCAAAATATTACAAAAAAATAGTGTTTAGGGTTTAGGATTTATAACACTTTACGCTTTTTAAATGTTATAAAATGATTAGGGTTTAGGTTTTAGGGTTTGGGGATTTAGGTTTTAGGGTTTCGAGTTTATGGTTTAAGGTTTATAACACTTTAGTAAGTGCTTTCAATAAACACTTAAATAAAAGTTACAAAGCACTTTTCCAAATGTTATAAAATACTTATGGTTTAGTGTTTTGTGTTTTGGGTTTAGCTTTTAGGGTTAAAGGTATATAACACATTAGAAAATGTTTTTAATAGACACTTAAATGAAAGTTACAAAACACTTTTTAAAATGTTATAAAATGATTAGTGTTTAGGGTTTGGGGTTTGGGGTTTGCGGTTCATTTTTTAGGATTTAGGATTTATAAGGATTATTAAATTCTTCTAATAAACACTTAAATAAACGTTAAAAACTCTTTCTAAAATGTTATAAAATACTTAGGGTTTAGCGTTTGGGGTTTAGAGTTTAAAGTTTAGGGTCTATAAGGGTTCAGTAAATGATTTTAATAAACACTTAAATAAAAGTTAAAGAACACTTTTTAAAATGTTATAAAATTCTTAGAGTTTAGGATTTAAGGTTTAGGGTTTAGGGTTTCAGGCTTGGGTTTTAGAGTTTAGGGATTAGTGTTTACGATTTATAACACTTCAGTAAATTATTTTAATAAACATTGTAATAAAAGTTACAAAATTATTTTTAAAATGTTATAAAATGATTAGGGTTTAGGGTTTAGCATTTAGGGTTTGGGGTTTAGGGTTTACTTTGGTTTAGTATTTAGGGTTTATGGTTTATAAGACATTAGTAAATGGTTTTATTCAAGGCTTAAATGGTTTTATTCAAGGCTTAGACTTTAGGGTTTAGGGTTACGGATTTCATGTTTATAGTTTAGAGTTTAGGGTTCATAGCACTTGAGTGAATGCTTTTAATAAACACTTAAATAATAGTTATAGACTACTGTTTAAAATTTTATAAAATGCTTAGTGTTTATGGTTTAGAGTTAAGTGTTTGAGGTTTACTATATAGGGTTTAGGGTTTAGGGTTTATAACACTTTCGTAGAAGATTTTAATAAACACGTAAATAAAATTTACAAAACTCTTTTAAAAATGTTATAAAATGCTTAGCATTTATGGTTTATGGTTTAGGGTTTGGGGTTTAGGGTTTAGGGTTTGGGGTTTAGGGTGTAGGGTTTAGGGTATGGGGTTTAGGGTTTAGGGTTTATAGTATAATGTTTAAGGTTTATAAAATGCTTATGGTTTAGGGTTTATGGTTTTGTGGTTTAGTGTTTAGGGTTTAATGTTTAGGTTTTAAGGTTTTTAACAATTTAGTAAATGCTTTTAATAAACACTTAAATAAAAGTTACAAACACTTTTTAAAATGTTATAAAATGATTAGGGTATAGGGTTTAGGCTATAGGGTTTAGGGTTTAGGATTTATGGTTTATAACACTTTAGTAAATTCTTTTAATAAACACTTAGATAAAAGTTACAAAACCACTTTTAAAATGCTATAAAATATTGAGGGTTTAGGGTTTTAAGTATAGGGTTTACGGTTTAGAGTTTAGGGTTGATGGATTATAACACTTTAGTAAATGCTTTTAATAAAAATTTAAATAAAAGTTACAAAACACTTTTTAAAATGTTATAAAATACATAGGGTTTAGGGTTTAGGGTTTACAGTTTAGGATTTAGGGTTAGGGGTTTATGGTTTAGAGTATAGGGTTTATGGTTTAGAATTTAGGGTTTAGGATTTAGGGTTTGGGGTTTAGGGTTAAGCATTTGTGTTTTATGCTTTATGGATTAGGGTTTATGGTTTAGGGTTTATAACACATTATAAAATTCTTAGGGTTTAAGTTTTAAGACTCTCAGTTTAGTGTTTAGGGTTTGGGGTTTATGGTTCACGGTTTCAGGTTTATAACACCTTAGTAATAGTTTTAATAAACACTTAAATAAAAGTTACAAAAGACATTTCAAAATGTTATAAAATTCTTAGGGTTTAATGTTTACGATTTTGGGTTTAGGGTTTATGGTTTAGGATTTGGGGTTTAGGGTTTAGGGTTTATTGTGTAGGGATGAACAATCCCATCTTATGGGGGTATCCACTGCTACATATTACACATAATGCATTCATCCCATGGAGCCTCAAGGAGTTATGTAGAAAAATAAATAAAAGGAAAAATATTTATGAAGAAGGGTGGAAAAATAAAGGTCGGGGTATCTCATGTACCACAATTTTCTGCCCCCTACATTGACATACCCATGTGTGGTCTTCCCTTATTATATATACTAATAAAATTGTTAGGTTTTATGGTTTAGGGATTAGGGTTTGGGGTTTAGAGTTTAGGATTTAGTGTTTATAAAATTTTAGTAAATTCTTTTGATAAGAACTTAAATAAAAGTTACAAATAGTTTTTAAAATGTTATAAAATTCTTAGGCTTTAGCATTTAGGGTTTAGGGTTTATAACGCTTTATTAAATTTTTTTCATATACACTAAAATAAAATTTACAAAACACTCTTTAAAATGTTATAAATTAATTAGGTTTTAGGTTTTAGGTTTTATGGTTTAGGTTTTTGGGATTAGGGTTTAAGGTTTATAATACTTTAGAAAATTCCTTTAATAAACATGTAAAAAAGGTTACTAAACACTTTTTAAAATCTTATGAAATACTTAGGGTTTAGGTTTTAGGGTACAAGGTATAAGGTTTAGCATTTGGGGTTTACGGTTTAGATTTTATAACACTTAAGTAAATTGTTTCAATAAACACTTAAATAAAAGTTACAAAACAATTTTTGAAATGTTATAAAAGGCTTAGGGTTTAACATTTAGTGTTTATGTTTTTTGGTTTAGGGTTTATAGTTTAGGATTTATTTTTTAGGGTTTAGGGTTTATAACACCTTAGTAAATTAATTTGATAAAAACTTAAGTAAAAGTTACAAAACTCTTTTTAGTATGCTATAAAATACATAGGTTTTAGGGTTTATAAGACTATAGTAAATTGTTATAATATAAAGTTAAATAAAAGTTAAAAACACTTTTAAAAATGTTATAAATTTCTTAGGGTTTAGGGTTAAGAGTCTAGGGTTCATAAGAGTTTAGTAAATCCTCTTAATAAACAAGTAAATAAAAGTTAGAAATTCTTTTAAGAAGTTATAAAATGCTTAGGATTTATGCTTTGGGGTTTGGTGTTTAGAGTTTAGGGTTTAGGGTATATACCACTTTAGTATGTTTTTTAAAATTTTATAAAATTAATAAATAGAAGTTGCAGTATGTTTTTTAAAATTTTATACAATATGTTTTTTAAAATTTTTATAAAATTATAAGTTTAGCATTTAGGGTTTAGGGTTTTAGGTTTAGAGTTTAGGGTTTAGGGTTTAGGTTTGTGGTTTACAGTTGAGGGTTGAGGGTTTATAACACTTAAGTAAATTCTTTTAATAAACATTTAAATAAAAATTACAAAACGATTTTTAAAATGTTATAAAATGCTTAGCGTTTAGGGTTTAATGTTCATGGTTTAGGGTTGAGGGTTTAGGGTTTATGATTTAGGGTTTAGGCATTAGGGTTTATAGGTTAGGGTTTAGGGTTTATGAGGCTTTAGTAAATGATTTTAATAAAAAATTAAAGAAAAGTTTCAAAATGCTTTTTAAAATGTTATAAAATGATTAGGGTTTAGGGTTTGGGATTTTAGGTTTAGGGTTTAGGATTTAGGTTTCAAAGTTTGGGGTTTGGGTTTAGTTTTAGGGTTTAATGTTTAGGGTCTACAACATTTTAGTAAATGCTTTTAATAAACACTTAAATAAAAGTTACAAAATATTTTTTAAAATGTTATAAAATGGTTAGGGTCTAGGGTTTATGGTTTAGGGTTTATAACACTTTAGTAAATTGTTTTAATAAACACTTAAATAAAAGTTACAAAATTGTTCTTAAACTATTATAAAATTCTTAAGGTTTATGGTTTAGGGTTTAGGGCTTGGATTTTAGGGTTTCGGGTTTAGGTTTTGGGGTTTAGATTTTAGGGTGTATGGTTTAAGGTTTATAACAATTTAGTAAGTTATTTTAATAAACACTTAAATAAAAGTTACAAAACACTTTTAAAAATGTTATAAAATTCCTACAGTTTAGGGTTTAGTTTATATGGTTTAGGGTTTAGGGATTACATTTTATAGCACCTTAGTAAATTCCTTTTATAAACACTTGAATATAAAAGTTACAAAACCATTTTCTTAAGTTTTAGGGTTTAGGGTTTGGGGTTTGGATTTTAGGGTTTAGTGTTCAGGGTTGAGGGTTTAGGATTTATAACACTTTAGAAAATTATTTTAATAAACACTTAGATAAAAGTTACAAAACACTTGTTAAAAGGTTATAAAATGCTTTTGGTTTAGGGTTTAGGGTTAAAAACCTTTATTAAATCCTTTTAATAAACACTTAAAAAGGTTTCAAAAAAATATTTTAATAAGTTATAAAATTCTTAGTGTGTTTAGGGATAGGGTTTATTGTTTAGGGTTTCGGATTTATAAAACTTTGATAAAATATTTTACTAAGAACATAAATAAAAAGTTACAAAACACTTGTTAAAATGTTATACAATGCTTAAGCTTTAGGGTTTAGGATTTAAAATTCTATAAAATGTTCATTGTTTAGGGTTTAGGGTTTATAACACTTTAGTAAATGCTTTTAACAAACACTTAAGGAAAATAAAGAAAACGCTTCTTAAAATGTTATAAAATACTTAGGGTTTAGAGTTTAAGCTTTAGGCTTTAGGGTTTTGCGTTTAGAATGTTATAAAATGCTTACGGTTTAGGATGTAGGGTTTAGTGTTTATGGTTCACAAGACTTTAGTAAGTTAATTTTATAAACATGTCAAAAAGTTACAAAACACTTTTTAAAATGTTATAAAATGCTCACAGTTTATGGTTTGAAATGTTATAAAATGCTTAGGGTTTAGAGTTTATAAAACTTTAGTAAATCCTTTTAATAAACACTTCGAAAAAATTTACAAAACACTTGCTAAAAAGATATAAAATCTTTAGGGTTTAGGTTTAAGGGACACTCTAGTAAATTCTTTTAATAAACACTATAAAAAAGTTACAAAAGTCTTGCTAAAATTTTATAAAATCTTAGGGTTAGTTTTGGGTATAATGGTTTATAACACTTTAGAAATTATTTTAATAAACACTTAGAAAAGGTTACAAAACATTTATTAAAATGTAATAAAATATTTAGAGTTTAGGATTTTAAAATGTTACAAAACACTTTACTCTAGCCTAGCCTAGCCTAGCCTACTCTACTCTACTCTACTCTACCGTACTCTACTCTAGCCTAGCCTAGCCTAGCCTAGCCTACTCTACTCTCCCCTACTCTTCTCTACTCTACCCTACTCTACTCTAGCCTACTCTAGCCTAGCCTAGCCTAGATCTTAGGCTTGCCTAGCTTAGCCTACTCTGCTCTACTCTACTCTAGCTTACTCTAGCCTAGCCTACTCTGCTCTACTCTACTCTAGCTTACTCTAGCCTAGCCTATATGATCTTTGCCTAGCCTAGCCTAGCCTAGCCTACTCTACTCTACTCTACTCTATTGTAGCCTAGCCTAGCCTGCCTACTCTACTCTACTCTACTCTACCCTACTCTAGCCTAGCATAGCATAGCCTAGCCTACTCTACTCTACTCTACTATAACCTACTCTACTCTACTCTACTCTAATCTAGCCTAGCATAGAGTAGACTAGCCTACTCTACTCTACTCTACTCTACTCTACTCTACTCTAGCCTAGCCTACAGTACTATACTCTACTCTACTCTACTCTAGCTTAGCCTACTCTACTCTACTCTACTCTAGCCTACTCTATTCCAGCCTATCTAGCCTAGCCTACTCTACTCTACTCTAGCCTAGCCTACTCTACTCTAGCCTATTGTAGCATAACATAGCCTAGCCTACTCTACTCTACTCTACTATGTTCTGCTCTGCTCTACTCTACTCTAGCCTTGCCTACTCTACTGTAATTTAGCTTACTCTATCCTAGCCGATATGATCTTTCCCTAGCCTAGCCTAGATCTTAGGCTAGCCTAGATCTTAGGCTAGCCTAGCCTAGCCTACTCTACTCTACTCTACTCTAGCTTACTCTAGCCTAGCCTATATGATCTTTTCCTAGCCTACTCTACTATATCCTAGCCTACTCTACTTTACTCCACTCTACTCTACTCTAGCCTATCCTAGCATAGCCTAGCCTAGCCTAATCTACTCTATTTTACTCTACTCTACCCTACTCTACTCTACTTTACTCTAGCCAACTCTACTCTGCTCTACTTTACTCTACTCTAACCTAGCCTACTCTACTCTACTCTAGCCTACTCTACTCTACTCTAGCCTAGCCTAGCCTACTCTAGCCTAACCTAGCCTACTATAGCCTATCAAATCTTAGCCTAGCCTTGCCTACTACTCTACTCTAGCCTAGCCTAGCCTACTCTAGCCTAACCTAGCCTACTATAGCCTATCAAATCTTAGCCTAGCCTTGCCTACTACTCTACTCTACTCTAGGCTAGCCTAGCCTAGTCTACTCGACTAAACTATACTCTATTCTAGCCTAGCCTAGCGTAGCATACCCTACCCTACCCTACCCTACCCTAGCACTCTAAAATATAAAAGTATAATTGTATGAAGTAAAAACATAGTTCAAAATCCTTTGGAAATAACTAGTTATCTCAATTAAGTAGTTAGAGAAATTAATTTCTTATTACATATGAATGAAAAGCATAGAATATAAATAGAATTTAGACCCTCAACACGGCTTCAATAATTTTATAAAATTCATTTCCATACGTGGCACTCTAAAGTATAAAAGTATAATTGTATGAAGTAAAAACATAGTTCAAAATCATTTGGAAATAACTAGTTATCTCAATTAAGTAGTTAGAGAAATTAAATTTTTATTACATATAAATGAAAAGCATAGAATATAAATAGAATTTAGACCCTCAACTCGGCTTCAATAATTTTATAAAATTCCCTTACCTGCCCTAGCACTCTAAAATATACAAGTATAATTGTATGAAGTAAAAACATAGTTCAAAATCATTTCGAAATAACTAGTTATCTCAATTATGTAGTTAGAGAAATTAATTTTTTATTACATATCAATGAAAAGCCTAAAATATAAATAGAATTTAAAGCCTCAATGCTCCTTCAATAATTTTATAAAATTCCATTTTATGTTTATTTATTTATTGTTGAATTTAAATTAAGAATATTTTCTATTTTTTTTTAAATATTTTGAAATTAGATAATAAAAAATAAAGTAAATTTTTGGCTCCAATTTTATAAGAACGCAATAATGTAAGTAAAATATCAAAACGCAAATGGAAAGTCATAAGTTTAAGATTGAAATGCCATTTACTATTTAGGTTCACTCTATAAACTTACACACAAAAGCTATTCACAGTGAAAGCGTGCCACCTACTTTACATTCCATACGTTTCCATTCTCACCGAAGAACATCAACAAATTATGTACATCAATAGCAATTGCTTTTCATGTATGTATCACACTCAAACATGATAAATATGCAGTTCTAATCTCTTCATATTAGCCCTTGCGTATCACTATTAAAACTAACACAGAATGAAACGCTCATAGAACCTATAACATAAAATAAGTTTTATAAAACTAACTTAAAATAGTTTCATTACTAGTAATAAATGCATAAAATACTCTCATATAAAAGTAACAAAAAATAGAAATTATTAAAATTAAATTATGGGAATATTCTTCTGAAAGGAAATTTTGATTGAAGTGATCATCATTTAACCTAACATTGCTTTTTCCAATGTAGGGAAACTCTAGCAGCCTAAAAATACCAGGAGTCATCTATTGAAGTGGAGGAATTGCCTGAATCTCCAAAAGTGATTATAATATGGGCAAAAAAATTTCAAAAAAACTTGTAGAGGTAGTGTTTGAATCATGTTTTTGGCGGTGGAAATGGATTCAACACCATCTAGGACACTTACAATTTTAAAGTTAAACAACTATAACTTAAATTTATAAAAATCATTACCAGATTTTCTCTAAATATGACTGGAATTTCCATAACTTTCCAGGAAATTCGTCTCGCTGGTTAGAGTACGAAAAAGACCACAACAAATAGTAAATTACTAATTTTGGTTAGTTTTATGCTTATTTTCTAAATATTGATTACATTTGAAAAGTCCAGGATTTCAATCAGTCGGCCCCATCGAGTGCCTAAGGTCCTTGTCCTTTATGTCTGCAAGATTGCGAGTTCGAACCCTGCACAAAGCTCTAAGGTCAAATTTACAGTCAGTATGCGGGAAGAGTTCTACGAGCAATAGGTCTATGAACTATGCGGTGAATTTATGAATGACAAGCTCTACAGATCAGATCAGATGGGCACCCAAAGGCACTGAGCTCATTGCCCATATGCGCGTCTTGCTAGGGCCATGAGGCATTTAGTGTATCTTCACAAAGACGTTGCAACACTTTGTGCATAGAATGGGAGCAACGCGATGTGCACAGAGACATGAAGGCGAGAAATACGTTGGTGGATGCGGAGCTTAATGAAGGTGAGCAATATGTTGGTCAATGTGGAGCTAAATGGCTGACGTGGGGACTTCAACCTTGCTCACCTATACGAGCACGGGAAAAATCCTGAGGCAGATAAGCTCGTCAACACTTCAAGGTGCCTTATATTTGAGCTCAGCGCGCCAGAAATGCAACCACGAACTTCGATGTGTACAACTATGTTGCTCTGCTTATAGAAGGAGGCCCATTGAGCCTAATCGGTGTTCAGAAGAGCGTGATTTTGTAGAATGGGTTTGGGGATTTGAAGAGGACAGGATCATTTTGGAGGTCGTGGATCAAAGGCTTCGTGGTGAATATGTGGTCAAAGAGATGGAAACTGTGTTCAAGTTGGGTAACTTTTAACGACCTACCTCCAAGTTTGAAATAAGGTGACATATGGCCAAGGGCATTCTCTAAAAGAGTGATTTATTTGGAAACACGTAACGTAACTACTAGATGCTAGATATTTTAAGAAAAAAGAAGCTAGAACCAAACTATTTGAATAAACACTTAAATAAAAGTTTTAAATGATTTTTAAAATGTTTGATTTTTTTTTAGTTTTGAAAATTTTGTGTTATTGTTTTCTCAATTGGCGTCTTTAAATTTCTCCAAAAAAATTGAAGCATTATGCTTAAGAGAAAGTAGATGAAAAATATCATATGAATTATAAAATTTCAAACCCATATGCCATTGGATAGAATATTCCTTCATCAATCCAAAATGATTCAATCCACAACCTAAGGACAAAATTTTCACTAATTTTACTAGGGTACAAAAGGCTCTTGCAAAAAATTTTGCATAAGGGGTACTAGAAATGTGTATTTTAAGACCTTTAAAGCTCAATCGAGTGCCTAAATTTTCAAAAGAAATATATTGATAAATATATTTTCCTAGGGCTTAAGAAAATTGATCGACCACTTACAAATGTATCGATTTGGAGGCTAAAATCCTTGATCTAGGGCTCTTTTGTTTTTACCTAAACACTCCCTCTCTCGCCAAAATATGAAACCCTGATCCATGTTATTCATCAACTGTACATCATAGAATCCTTCTTCCATTGACGGTCCATGATCATAACGGTCCATGATCATAATAGAAAAGCATTCCATGGAACCCATTGCTCTGAGTTAGTCACTAAAAAAGTTGGTAATGTGCATGCATGACGGTGTTTATAAAGAGGATTATGGAAAGGCATATAGACAATAACATATAAAACTTATTTCTACTCTATTTTTTCATGTCAAAGTAGGTATGGATAGAATATTCAATTAGAAATTATTGCTAAAGCTAGAAAAGACTGAAAACACAAAAAATAAACCTAAAATCCTAAACCTTAAGCCCCCAAACCATAAAAACTAAACCCTAATCATTTTATTACATTTTAAAAATAATTATAAACTGTTATTTAAGTGTTTATTAAAAGAATTTTCTAAAGTGTTATAAATCCTAAACCATAAACCCTAAAACCTAAACCCTAAACCTGAAACCCTAAATCCCAAACCGTAAACCCCGAACGGTAAAACCTAAAGACTAAGAATTTTATAACATTTTAAAAATTTTTCTCTAACTTTTATTTAAGTGTTTATTAAAAGAATTTACTAAAGTGTTATAGAACCTAAACCCTACAACCCAAACCCTAAACACTATATCCTAATGTTTTAAACATAAAGGATAAACCCTAAAATCATTTACTAAGGTCTTACAAACCCTAAACCCTAAAGACTAAAGCTTGAGATCATTTACTAAGGTATTATAAACTCTAAATCCTAAACTCCAAAACCTAAACCCTAAACCTTAAGCCCTAAACCCCAAACCCTAAAACCTAATGATTTTATAACATTTTAAAAAGTTTTTTGTAACTCTTATTTAAGTGTTTACTAAAACCATTTACTAAATTTCTATAAACCCTCAACCTCTAATCCCTATACCCTTAACCTTAATCCCCAAACTCTAACGTGTAAAAATCCTAAAAAATCCATAAACCACGAAGTAAGAAAACCAATAAACCATAAACAACTGTTTTTAAAACTTTTTTATTAAGCTGTTCATTAAAATAATTTAATTGTGAGAGCATTATAAACCATAAACCCTAAACCCTAATACCAAACCCCTAACATAAACCCTAAACCCTAAACCATAAGCACTTTGTAACATTTCAAACCCCAAAACTTAAACGGTAAGTATTTTATACTATTTTAACAAGCATTTGTAACTTTTTTTAAGTGTTTATTTGAAGAATTTACTAAATTGTTATAAACCCCAAGCACTAAACATTTTATAACATTCTAATAAGCATTTTGTGACTTTTTTTAAGTGTTTATTAAAAGCATTTACTAAAGTGTTATAAACCCTAAACCCTAAAACCTACACACTATGAATTTTATAAAATTTTAAGAAGAGTTTTGTATTTTTTTTTAATTTTAATAAAAGAACTTACTAAGGTGTCCCTCAAACATAAGCCCTAAGAATTTTATAACCTTTTAGTAAGTGTTTTGTAACTTT
>APFE030491313.1:16147-37822 GCA_000404065.3 Pinus taeda | reverse complement strand
CCAAAATTTTCCGGGGCGCTGCCCCGGACCCCATAAAGTGGGGTTATGGGTACCCCTCAAACCCCCTGTTAACTATGTGGAAAGAATATAACACAATCAAGGGTACCCTTATCATCTTATAGGTTGTATTGCAAGTTGTTGATATAACTTATACACAATTTTTCTTCCATGAATAGGCATGGGGTATTTTTCCTCATGCTTGTATGCATATTGACTATCTCACACTTGCCATGTTACTATAGTATAAATATTTCCTTATATATCAGAACATAGTTTGTCATCCACTTCATTCAATCAAAGGGATTTAATATATTTAACTTGTAAGGTTCGGCAGAATATTTATATAAAATACTCCTATTCCAAACTGAGATTAATCGGTTGGCTTATTATACCCTCATATAGTAATGTTACTTGTTATCATCACAAGCAAGATTTCCTTACTTGTCTCCCATGATGGCTTGGGACCAATGATTTGGTCTATGAGCATCACCATACTTTCATGATGTCAAATATGCCTCAACAAAACATTACCAAGTTCTAAGAAAATTACTTCAACTTACCATATCAAATTATGTTGTTCTTTGTTTGAGTGGACCCAATCTTGTTTGTATTACTTATCTACTAGTTTCATGCAAAAATCAGGGCCTTATAATTAATTTTTTTATTTTTTTCGTTCATTGTATATTTTCTCTCCGAATCTTTACCAGTAAGTCTATTAAATCTAGAAGCATAAGATAATATGAAAAGAACTCACTATGACAATTAAAAGGTATAATTTTGAGTGGCATGGGCATACTTAAATCAGTAAATATAGTTAATAAGTTACATTATCCAATCTTACTATATTTCTTTCTAACACACCTCATTATGAAGTTCCATAACCCCCTTCTTTTGTTTTTGGGTTTGAATCCACCTCTATTTCACAACTTTTTAATTGAGGTTCTTGGGGGTCACCTTTCCTCTTACATATCCATGTTTGTCAGCTGGCATACCAGTGATTGGTGGCATGTTGCATTCTCTTGTTAGCAGTACACACAAAAACAGGCATAGGTAATGTTCTTGCCAATACACTACCCACATTTTCTTATCACGTATTTAAATTTCCTAGGATTATGTATCACATTGTCCTTTGGTCCCCTTCCTTAGTCATCTACCTATTTCTGATCACACTTCATCTATACCCACTATTAATTTCTCAAGTCATGTTCAAAAAACAAATTTCTCAGAGTATTCACTATACATATTCATCATCAAGTGCACCTAAGTTCTTATACAAGCGTTGGTTTCTATGTTTTATTTTTAGATTGTGATATCTCCATAAAGCATTAGACTTGTAAAGACCAAATTAAGAGCTTTCCCCTACATAGTCTATGACTATGTTATTTAGATTTTATATGTAAATATATATTTTTTGAGTCCGCTAGACTTCTCATAGATAAAATCTATCCTACATCCATTGTCGTTTATCTTATTGCACCTATTCAGGTCAAATCTTGAGATATTAGAGTTATCAATTATTTAAGTCAAATTCCCTTATTGTGCTATTTCAATCAGACTTTAATTTTTGTAGTTGTGAAGTTGTTATAAAATGTACCATTCGACAAACCATTCCATGATTTAGTGCCACAAATCATGTAACTTGCAGTAATATTGAGCTCTATGCATCTATTAAGTACAAGAAATTTCAAAGCCATTTGGACTCCTTTTATAATTTAGGCCCATTTCATTCCCTTCAAATAAATGTGTATATTGAATCTACCCTTGCTTCCTTTAAACTTGCTCAATTTCGCGTAAAGCTAATATCCTTACAGGTATCAACAACATCATTTTGAAGCGATGATGCAATTATTTGGTGTCTTGGAGCACCCAGGTTATTGTGATCATGTCATTTTCAACTTAGAAGTCTCAATATGTTGCTTCACCTTCCTTAATTTTGAATCAAATACCCTTTCCATTCACAAGTTACTATATAAGTGCATATTGTAAATATGGTTTATACTTTTGTGTGTTAACTCAATCACAACATAGTTTAATAATAAAATGATTACATACTTACATCATTTTGATGGCTTTAAACAAGAAATAAAATAAAATAAATCTTTAAACTTTATCAGTCATGTTCCATGCAGCGATTCTTGACCCATTCTAGTATATCTTGTTTGGGATAAATTCCCTACTAAAGATATAGTAGCTTCTCGATGCATCTTCTCGACACACCTCACACGTGAGTTTCTCTCAGTTCTCTTCTATTTGAGAAAATTATTGGTTAAAGTGCTTAGAAATTACATGGGGCTCTCTCTTTATTTTTTTTAATATCCCAACAAGAATCCTTATGATTCATAATTAGTTCACATACCATATACCATGCATATATCCTTGTTTATATCAAGGCTTATAATGCTCTCATAAATAGCATGACAATATTTGTTGGTTCTTCTGGAGCCATGAGAGTGGTGTTGTACAATTGGTATTGTCTGGGTGGACAGTTGTTGTAAGTGTGTTGGAATTGAGGTCAAAAATCATGTTAGGAGATTTGTTGAGAAGTTGGAATTTTGATACTGTTGGAAAAAGTGTTGGCATTAATGACAACCAAACTAGCATGGATATTTTTCGCAGCATATGTCAATGTTCATTAACCTAGTGTGATGGTAATTGGGCTAGCATTGATATTCTTGATATGTCAAGCTCAGGGGGAGTCACATGGTTGTAGAAGTGCCCTGTAGAGAGTAATCATAGTAGCAAGTTTATTGGAGAATCCATAAAATGATGACTATGGTGGTTGGGAGTCAACGATTCCAGGCACAATAAGAAGAGTCAAGGAGAAAAGAATGGCAGAGAGTTTGTAGCCATTTTTCTAGTATCATATGGGCTCAAAGCCTACAATGGGCCCTCTCCACTAGAAATTTCTCTGAAAGAGATTTCCAATGGTGTACGAAAGTCTGCAAATGTCCTCCTAGATCAAAATTTATTGACTGTCGAAGTCAGGACCTTGATGTCCTCAAGAGGAGGCTGAATTTCGAAACCTGGTATTGAAAATGGAATATGAAAAGTAGGCCAATTTTGGAAGACGACATATCGGAGGTTGGAAAATCGAAACATCGGAGGTTTGAAACCTCGAGACCACAAAACATCGGTAGCTGAATTTCAAAAGGCTCAATATCGAAAGGGTTAGAGCATCGGGACCCAATATCAAGAGGGATGAGCAGGCAGTATATCAAAAGGATTATTGGGTGTGGAGCCTGATTATCTTCTTTATTCAAAGGTATCACCGCATTAGACCCCAGTTCGTAATGTGGTGGAAATGTCACCCGTAATATTTGCACTGCAAGGGGGGTCCAAGGGGGGTAGCATCGATCTTCAGGAGTCCCCCCTTGGTGGGGGATCGAGGGCAGCGCCCCCAAAGCTAAAAATAGATGTAAAATTGCCTTATAAAATGTTGTAATTTTTTAGTCAATCTCGGTTGTTAATTAGGCAGAGATCTTACAGTAGAAGTTATGTTTAATTTAGGGTTTTTTGCCCTAGAAGGAAACCCCTCGCTATATATGAGGGAATTGTATTGCACCTATGTAGATCTATATTCTGAGTGAGAAAGAGAGAGGAGATTGTGTGAGAGTGAGGAGGGAATTACATTGCATATGTTGTAGGTTGTATCTCTTCATTTTGTTGGATAATATAAAATGAAGGACTGGCTATTTCTCCGTGAACGTAGCCCAAATCGGGTGAACCACGTATATCTGTGTCTCTCTTTTCTTATGAGTTTTCTGTGTTTGTATTTCTGCAATATATTTTATGTGTTCCATTGCTCTGTAACATATAATTTTCTAACAAGGATGGGATCATGAGAACCTTGGAGCATAGGGCCATCGAAACCTCTAATCTTCTTAACAAATGAATTATTTAAAAGTTCTAATAGTATTAAGTTCTAAGGGATGCATACCAAATATTTATAAAGGAATTCATCTAAAAAACAAAGTTTGATGGACCCCTTTCTCTCTCCTCCAGGTGGACACATGGCAGTAGTTTATTGGACCTATGGGGCTAAGGTTGCAGATGACATACTCATGACGTGGTCATATGGTAGGACACGTAGCAGGAAGATTAGGCATTTTGGGTGGCCTAGTGGGCCAAATATGGGTGACACTTGTCAACTCCGAGGAGGAACCACGTGGAGTGATGATGTCATCGTCACGTCACTCAGAGGTAAAAATTTCAGAGTTCAATGATTTCAGAACTCCACTATAAAATTTTCTTTGAAAATTTCCGATGAAGGAGCTCTGATGGACTGATGCTTGGTTGTGGGAATCTATTAAAATCGAGGGTGCGGTGCAGGATTAGGCACCTAGTTGCTATGAATTATTTCGGACCTGGGAGTTTCGTAACTCCTATGTAAATTCCCTTTGAGAAAATTTCCAATGAAAGGGGCTCTAATGAGATTGGCATGTGGTCATGAAGCCCGGAAAACCAAGGGTACAGAGTGGGGATAGCACCTAAGCGCTATGGAGTATATCGGAGGATTGATATTTCATAACTCCTATGTGAATTCCCTATGAGGAAATGTTTGATGAAAGGGGGCTTCGATGGTGTTTTGACACTTGATCATGTTGAGTCCAAGGAACCAAGGGTGAAGAGGACTTAATAAAGGAGGATAGGCCCCTAGCAAGAACACAAGGCCTTAGCACCTAAAAGCTAAGCTACTGGTTACAGAGCCCAGTCCCATGGAGGAAAAATAGGAAAGTGCCAAGCAAAAGGATATCAGAACCTCGCAACCTTGTAACATCATTTGAATAAAATTTACGAGATATGGTGGCTCCGATATTGCAACACCCAAGGGCTATACCATTGGTTATAGCTCTCGGTCCCATGGAGGAGAAATGATAAGGGGCTAAGAAGAAGGGGTTAAAGACCAATCAAAAGCTCGCAATTTCATAAGGTCTATTTAATAAAAGTTACAATATGAAAGGGAATGGAGTATGAAGCCATTGGTCACAGGCAGTAGTCCAGTAGAGGAAATGCAATAAGGGCATAAAGAAAAAAGGGGCTAAAGGAAAACCAGAAGCTCATTATTTCGAAAGGTCATTATAATGAAAGTTACAAAATGTAGGAGCTCTAATACTGCAATATAGAGGAGAATGAAATCGGTGGTCACAGTCAGCAGTCATATGGAGGAATGTGATGAAATCTAATCAATAAGGAGCTAAAGGAAACACAGAGATATATGGAAAATGGATGATTCAATAGGAAGGACCACAATCAAGTAGAGGAGTTAGTTGATGGATTAATTGGCAATTATCGAAGGGAGGAGATAGATACATAGATTTTCGGGTCAAGGTAGCGAGGACCACGATTCACAGGGAAGAACATCTGGCATGTCTTGAGTTGAAAGAAATCCATCCCCGACCTTCCCATGCATGCCTCAGAGATTAAATGAAGTGTAGAGAATCCTTTCTGAAGTACTATTAAGCTTGGAGAGTTGTCAGTGATAATGAAGAGCCTTACTAGAGTGTGCATATGGACTAAAAATTAATTATCATTATGGAGAAATGCTTAGGACCCCTTACTCTAAGTTCAATGAGGTAGCAGTGGCCTAATCAAATGCAAAAGAACAATGTAGATCCATGCCAAGGTACACTTGGGAAATGAGGATACAGGCATCAGAGGCGTCATTGTGTAGAGCGCAGCAAAAGAACAAAACCACTTATTTCCATTTAGCAATGTAGGGGGGAATGCAACATTTTTGAGAGAGTTTTGAGGCGAGCTTTATGTGTTGGTGTGTTGTTGTATTAGGCTGAGTGGGCCAGTTCTACAAAGAAAGTATGGACATTTATTTTTCATAGGAAAGACCTCGAGGGAGTCGATGCTGCTATGAGAAAGGTTGAAAGTTCCTATGTTACAGTGTAAGAGGCCAAGAGAGCCTGTGGAATAGAAGGTTGAGAGCTAAAGTGCATGTTGTTGAAGAGCAAAGGACAGAGTGTAGTGAGAGGTTGTGATGAGTGATTGTTGTTGATCAGATCAGTGGGCTACTACATTGTGAGAAAAGTGTGCAAAGAATAGAGTTAAGATAAGGAACAGTTGTTTCCAATTACAGATAACATTCAGTTCATATTTGAGTGTGGGTTAGAGTCGGCAGACAGGAAGTTGGTGCTTCCATCTCTAGTGGGTGCTTAAGAAGGCTTGGGGGTTGGTGCCTCCTGCAAGTTGGTGCTTACATAAATCCAAAGAGCTGCAAGTTGGTGCTTGCAAAAAATATTTGAAGTTAGTTCTTCACCTGGTGCTTCTAGCACGCTGGACAGGTGTCTAAAAAAGGAGGGAGTTGGTGCTTCCTACTACTGGGTGCTAACGAAAAATCAAATGGATTTGATGCTTCTTGTGAGTGGTGGATCACAAATAGATTGATGTAATAGAGTAGGTGCTCTTATTTTACATCAATAACAACAACAAGCTTTGGTGGTTTTTTCCTGAAAGGTTTTCCATGTAAAAAATTGTGTCTCATGAGTATGATGCTCATGGTGTGTGCTTGTATGTTGATTTCATATTGCTACCATATTATATGTTGTTGCTGATATGGATGGTTGACAAGTTTGAATAAGAAAAGTAAATTGGCATAAAGAATTGAAAATTAGCCTTAATACTAATTCACCCCCTCTCAGTATTAACAGTGTTTCCAACAATTGGTATTAGAGCCATGTTCCTTCTAGAATAGCTTAATCGCTAGAAGGTAGATCAAAGGGAAACAATGGCTAATCAAGTTTGGCTAATATCATAAGGAGTTCCATTTTTAGATGGATCATACTATGAGCTCTGGAAGGTTAGAATGGTAACCTATTTAATGGCCTTGGATGTTGATATGTGGCTTTCTGTATTAACTGGAGAAAAGAGTGTGCAGAATGAGAAAGTCATGGAGGTCATCAAGAAAGGGTTGTCTAAGCCAGATGTTGATGAAGTAAGGAATTGTGAGACAACAAAGGAAATGTTGGACAAGTTGCAATGTATGTATGAAGGAAATAGCCATGTGGCTCAAGAAGAGGCTTAGGAGCCCTGTTGCTCTAGCAATGAATTGGAACATGCAGAAGTTGCTGCTCATCACACTCATGTTGACAATGAAGAAGTCTCGAAAGGAAGATCACGCTGCTCAGAAGGTAATATATTGATGTCTGATAAATGCAAATAGATAGGTCATTCGTTATCTATATGTTCATGTCAATCACTCAAATATAGAGATAGCTATGCATCTAGTATTCGTGATGAAGATATACCCACTTTATTAGTAATAGAAAATGAGGGATCCTCAAAGGAAGAAGAGAGATTCTTGATGTGCTCATCCTTAGGAGAAATTGAGAATATATCTCATGAATAGAATAGGTGTATCATTGTGATGAATATGGAATACCCCTTAGACCTATGGGACTCCATGGACACAGAGATGGCTTTATATCCCTGTGGTGACTCTTCTAGCACCTATGACAGCGAAGAAAAGGATCTGGATGAAAGAATTTACTTTATAAAGAAGTTTATCTCTGCCCTCAAGGAGATAAAATACCTATCAAAGGAAAATCTCAAGCAGGAGGAGAAATTGAAAATTTATGAGCTTGAGAATGAAAATTTAAGAAAAAAAATAATTAATCTTAATGCTCAACAAGAGGAGGCTAGCAGATTGAGTGGCATGTTGACCAATCAACTGAGTAAGAAGGAAGCTTACTGTGAGAGACTATAGAATGAAGTAGTCTCATTGAGACATGGCTTAGAAAATTCAAATAAAGAGTTGTATCAATACCATAATATTGAGGGGAGCACAAAGGCCTTGGATGAGATGCTTGTTAAAAAAAAATCCCCTCTCATCAAGGTTGGGTTGGGTTTCAAAGAAGAAATAAGCTCCATGAAGACAAAGGCTGAAGGGTCAACTTACCAAGTAAAGGGAGTTCGAGGTTCCAACAATAACATAGGAAAAGAAGTGGTTGAACTTCAACATCAGCAAGGAAAGAAACAACAACAAGAGAAGAAAAGTTAGCAAAAGAAGGATAAGAAGCAACAATGAGGAGAACAGCAAAGGAAAAATAAGCAACAGAAAGAAAGAGTGTGAGTCAACAATTCAAACTATCAAGGAAGCCATATAAATATCCAATATAAGTCCTTCCCCCCCTCAAGGACAAAGCATTCAAAGAAAGGGTAACGTATGTCATTAAAAGCCTTTTTATGGGTATTGTTTTTCTTGCAATAATTTTGGACATAAATCCATAGATTGTAGATGGCATGCAAGAAAACAAAATGTGTTGGGTAGCAGCAACCCAAGAATGCATAAAGAGGCTAGGAGAAAGAATGTTGGCAGTGATAGAGGTTTTGACAAGATTGCTGGAACATTTTCCCTGTTGTTAATCCATTTTGAATGCTACAACTATGGAAATCTCAGGCACAAGAGAGCAAGATGCATATATGAGAAGAAATGGCATGCTTCTCATCATATGCATGCAAATGTAGTAGCTCGGGATTTGAAGACAAAAAGGAATAAAAGAGAAAATGAATACAATTTTGTCTTGAATTCTCAGTATCAAAAGAGAAATTTGAAAATAGGAGAAAGAAATCAAAAGAATGATCCTCTTACCCTGTGGTGGAACCCTTTGTAAGGAAGAAAAGAAGAAAGAGGATTTCGGTGAATAAAGAGGAGTTGAAAGAGAAGTTTCCTTTAGCCATGTGCAACCAAGAGAAAGCCCAAATATGGGCAAAGAAGAAGCTGGAGAGTAATGCTCCAATCAGGACTCAAACATTGGGAGTTTGGAAGAAGAAGGAGGATGATCTACTCAGGGGGAGTGGATCCTTTGTTTGTCTTCAGTAAAGGAAGAGAAAGGCCTCAAGTGAGGTCGAATGTCTCAGATGAAGGAAGCTAAAAGGAATGAAAAAAAAGTTTCATCTAACAAATGAAGGTATGGTTGTGCTTTATTTTTTATTACAAGAATAAATTGGTTTATTTTGAATGTATCAGCATTGAAAAGGAAAGGAGGAGTGCAGCTAGTATGAGTTTATGGAGGGTTCACAACAACGTCTTGTGTTGTGAGAATAATATTGGTTGTAGTGGAAGTGTGGGATGACAAGAAGCCCATAGTCAAGTCAGGTCCATAGGATCAGGCCCCACAGAGATGCAAGAAAGTCATTGCAGGAGATCAAAGAGAATTGACTTAGGGGGGAGTTGCTTTGATAAGCAATAGCAAGCAACAATTGGAAGCCTCAGAAAAGAATTTTGCTCAGAAAATGAAAGGTTTTCATCTTGAGTGAAATACCCTTATTTCATTTAAGTTATGAGTTCGATTATGCCTAGCAGTCTTATGTTTATGAAACAAAATTGGTATAATCTTTCAATGTCCCTTAGTATTTCAATTGGTATTGCTATGGGATTTAATAGTTTGGGCTATGTGTATTAACCTTGTGTGAAAATGGGAATTTATTTATGAGTGGAAGTATTAGAGTTTGTCTGGTACATTTTTCCATTTGTATCTCTTTTTGGTAAAAGTGGTATTGTTTAAGCACTGGTCCATATTTTGAGGCTTGATCTCAAGGGAAGCAATGTTGACTATAAAGATGCTCAGGACAAGTGAGCATAGAAGATTAAGCAGCAATAACGATGAAGAGTAAGCCAAAATGCATCATCATTGATTGGTATTCATAGTAGCAACAATATCATGAGTACTTGAATTGGTATTAGTTTTCTTTCAAACTGATACAAAAGATGCATTGGTATGAGGAGTATTCAACCAACAACCATAATGTGTCCGAGACTGGAAGCACAATAGAGGCAATATATTTTTATGGGAAGCATATCACATATGCCCAGTTTATGGAGCAGCAACAGTGACAACCCTTGGAGAAATTTCTGCAAAGCAGAAAGCACATCAGCAGTTAGGCCCTTGTCATTGACAGTCAATGATTGCATGGAGAAGATAAAGGCAACTTGTATCTCTTTTCCATTGATGACAAAGGGGGAGATAATTTGTGGAGAAATTGTGATGGCCCATGGAGGGGAGACAAATCCATTGGTGGCTCATGACAAGAGAAGTGTGGAAGTAGCATGAAGAATTGCCATCAAAGTGAAGTGATGAAGTTGAGGTGTTACCATCAATGCCAAAGAGGGAGATTGTTAGACAATTGGAATTATATGGATGGCTAGTGGTTGCAAGTATGTTGTCATTGATGTCAACAATCTTGCTAGGAGATGTGTTGAGAAGTTGGAATTATCTGACTGTTGGAATAAGTGTCGGCATTAATGACAACTATACTAGCATGGATGCTTATCTTAACATATGTCAACTTTGATGTTCCCTAGCCTAGTTGTGATGGTAATTGCGCTAGAATTGATATGATTGATGTGTCAAGCTTATGGGGAGTCCCATGGTTGTTGCAGTTCCCTGTAGAGAATCATCATAGTAGCAAGCTTATTGGAGAATCCATTAAATGATGACTATGGTGGTTGGGAGTCTAGGATTCCAGGCACAATAAGAAGAGTCAAGGAGAAAAGAATGGCAGAGAGTTTGTAGACATTTTTTAGGCTGAAAATGGCCTCAAAACCTACATCGTACCCTCTCCACTGAAAAGTGATTTGAAAGAGATTTTCAATGGTGTGCAGAAGTTTGCAAATGGCCTCTTGGATCAAAAGATATGGACTATCCAAGTCATGACCTTGAAGTCCTTACGACGAGGCCAAATTTCAAAACCCAATTTCGAAAATTTAATATCGAAAATAGGATAATTTTGAAAGGTGAAATATCACAGGTCGGAAAATCAGAGCCTTGTAGGTTTGGAACCTTAGGGACACAGAACATTGGAAGCTAAATTTCGGAAGACCCGATATTGGAAGGCTCAGAGCATCAGGACCTGATATGAGAAGGGATGAGCAAACAGCATATCAAAAGGATGGGGTCATTGGAACCTCAGAGCATAGGGCCATCAAAACCTTGGAACTTCTTAGCAAATTTAGTAGCCCTAAGGGGCTAAGTTGGTAGATGACATAGTCATGATATGGTTGTACGGCGAGACATGTGGCAGGAAGATTAGGCATTTTGGGTGGCCTAGTGGGCCAAATATGGGTGACACATGTCACCACTAAGGAGGCACCACATGGAGTGATGATGTAAGCATTACATCAGTCGGAGGTCGGCATTTTGGAGGTAGAAATTTCAAAGGTCAAGAATTTTGAAACTCCACTATAAAAGTTTCTTTGAAAAGTTATGATGAAGGAGCTCTAATGGACTAGCACCTAGTCACGGAAGTATAATAAAACCAAGGGCGTGGAGCAGGCTTAAGCAGTTGGTTGCTATGAATAATTTCGAACCTCGGAATTTCATAATTCCTATGTAAATTCCCATTGATAAAAGTTTCAATGAAACGAGCTCCGATGAGACTAGAACATGGTCATGAAGCCTAGAGAACCAAGGGCGTAGAGCGGGGCTAGAACCTAAGTGTTATGGAGTATATCTGAGGATGGATATTTCGCAACTCTTATGTGAATGCCCTATGAGGAAAGGTCTGATGAAAGGGGGGCTCAAATGGTGTTTTGATGCTTTGTTGTGTTGAGTCCAAGGAACCAAGGGCGAAGAGAAATTAACAAAGGAAGATAGACCCCCGATAGGAACAAAAGACCTTAACACCTAAAAGTTAAGTTGTTGGTTACAACATCCATTCCCATGGAGTAAAAACTGGAAAGTGCCAATAGAAAGGATCTTGGAACCTCACGACCTCGTAACATCATTTGAATAAAAGTTACAAGATATGATGGCTCTGATATTGCAACACCCAAGGGATATACCGTTGGTCACAGCTTTCAGTCCCATGGAGGAGAAATGATAAGGGGCTAAGAAGAAAAGGCTAAAGGACAATCAGAAGCTCGCAGTTTCATAAGGTCTATTTCATAAAAGTTACAATATGCAGGGGCTCCGATATAAAACCACAGTGGATTATGAAGGCACTGGTTGTAGGCAGCGATCCTATAGAGAAATGCAATAAGGGGCTAAATAAAGAAGGGGCTAAATGCCAATTGAAAGCTCGTGATTTCAGAAAGTCATCATAATGAAAGTTACAAAATATCGGAGCTATGATACTGCAATATAGAGGATAATGAATTCGGTGGTCAAAGGCAACAGGCACATGGAGGAATGCGATAAAAGGCTAAGTAAGAAGGAGCTAAAGGCCAATCAAGATTTTCAATTTCATAAGATATTTTTAATCAGGGATGAGAAATGTTTGGACTCTAAAATTGCACTATGGAGTAAATGCTTTGAAATGGAAGCACAAAGATATATGGCAGATGGATGAGTCAGTGGCAAGGACCACGATCGAGTAGAGGATTTGGTTGATGGAGTTAATGGTGATTGTCGAAGGCAAGAGACAGAGACATAGATCACCGGGTCAATGCAGTGAAGACCATGATTCATAGGAAGAACATCGTGCATGTCTTGAGTTGAAAGAAATACATCCCTGACCTTCCCGTGCA
The DNA here is from genome assembly GCA_000404065.3 of Pinus taeda. Lineage (NCBI taxonomy): Eukaryota > Viridiplantae > Streptophyta > Pinopsida > Pinales > Pinaceae > Pinus > Pinus taeda. The sequence goes on along the minus strand of APFE030491313.1, from coordinate 25,350 downwards.
TGCCTCAAAAATTAAATGAAGTGCATAGAAGCCATGCTGAAGTATATTCAAGCTCAAAGAGTCTTGAGTAAGCATGAAGAGCCTCACTGGAGTGTGTAGATGGACTGAGAATTAATTATCAGTATGGAGAAATGCTCAAGACCTTGTACTTTGAGTTTAATGAGGTAGTAGTGGCCTAATCAGACTCGAAAGCAGAATGTAGAGCCATGTCGAGGTACACTTGGGTAATGACGATACAGGCATCAGAGGCAACATTATGCAGAGTGTAGCAAAAGAACAAAATAGTGATTTCCATTAAGCAATGTAGGGGGAATGCAGTATTTTTTAGAGAGTTGTGAGGAGAGATTTGTGTGTTGGTGTGTTGTCATGTGAGGCTGAGTGATCCATTTCTATAGAGAAAGGTTGAAAAGTTCCTATGTAGAGGAAATACCCGAGAGAGTCAGTGTTGCTGTGAGAAAGGCAAAAAGTGCCTATGTTATGGTGTAAGAGGCCAAAAGAGCCTGTGGAATAGAAGACCAAGAGATGAAGTGTAGGTTTCTGAACAGCATAGGACAGAGTACAATGAGAGGCAATGATGAGTGACTGTCATTGAGCATATCAATGGGCTACTATAGTGTGAGTTGAGCGTGCAGAGAAGGGAGCTGAAATAAGGTAGAGTTGCTTCCAATTATAGAGAACATGTAGTTTCTATTTGAGTGTGGGTTGGAGCCTGCATACAGGAATTTGGTGCTTCCCACTCTAGTGGGTGCTTGAGAAGGCTTGGGGGATGGTGCCTCTTGCAATTTGGTGCTTTCATAAGTCCAAGGAGTTGCAATTTGGTGCTTGCAACGATATACGAAGTTGGTACTTCACATGGTGCTTCTGGTAAGCAGGACAGGTGTCTACAAAAGGAGGGAGTTGGTGCTTCCTGCTAGTGGGTGCTAGCAAACAATCAAAGGGATTTTTTTCTTCTTGTGAGTGGTGTCTCAAAAACAAATTGATTTAATATATTAGGTGCTCTTATTTTACATCAATAAAAACAACAAGGTTTGGTGGTTTTTTCTCAAAATTGTTTCCAATTAAAACCTTGTGTCTCATGTATATGATGCTCATGGTGTGTGCTTGTATGTTGATTTCATATTGTTCCCATATTATATGTTGTTGCGGATATGAATGGTTGCCATGTTTGAATAAGAAAATTAAATTGGCATAAAGAATTGAAAATTAGACTTAATACTAATTCACCCCCCTCTCAATACTAATATTGTTTCCAACAATGGAACCACCAATTATTACATGTATGTGTAATTTTTGAGGTAAGATTGATCTCCAACCTGTCTGGTTAAATTTTCTGCCTAGAATATCCTTTGACATAATTTTGACCCATAACTTTGAGTTGGCTTCTTCTTTTTCAGTTTTTTCCATAGTTTACTCATACACTACCATTTCCTCAGGGCTTGTTAGCCCTCTTACATGCACTACTCATTATTCATTAAATTTGCAAATTATTTATCTACATAACTCACTTCGGCATTTGCTATTATAAATGTTATTATTATTATTATTTTATTCCTAAATGCTCTTTGTATTTTAATAAGGGGGGCACCCATTATCTAAATTCCTTCCATGAAATTGGTTCTTCATAGGGTAATTTGTACTCATATAGCTAATTGTTTCCTTCCCTAGATTACGTGGATACACTAATTGTTATACACGTATAAAATCAACGATAATAATATTTCTCCCTTCATAATATCAACAAACTCTTGTGTGTTTCACTTAAAGTAGCATCGGGTCTTTGGTTGAATAAGCCTCATTGTTTTGGATTCACATTTATCTAGAGGAAGGAATTTTAATCTGCTATATGAATGTTGTTGTTTCTAAAATGTTCTTGGCATCCAAAAAAGGTTCCTACTGACTGTACACAGATCTAGAAGAGGGAATTAACCTATTCCATCACCCTTTTCCCTGGATATGAGTATTGTAGTCAGTTAGATTAGTTTTTCTTGTATGGTTTTATTATCTATCAAATTCATTAAGAGGCCACCCTATTGTTGTTTTCTACCAACAATTGTGCTATAAGAGATGATCCTTCATCCCCTAAATGTGCCCATATCTAATATTTCCTAATGGGTGCTTATTTCCTTGCTATTATTTTTATTTCTTAATTCCATGTGACATCAAAATTATTTATTAAAAAATTTCAACTCTAGGTTGGCCCCTAGGCCTCAGGGTTGAACCTATAGCTCTTATACCACTTGTAACATTCCCCAATTCAAAAAATAAATAAATAAATAAAAATAAAAATTAAATAAAATAAATTAAATAAATAAAATGAAATAATAAAAAATTAAATATATATATATATATTATATATATATTATATATATATATATTATATATATATATATATATATATATATATATATATATATATAATATAATATATTATATATATATATATATATATATTTTGAAACCATCCGCTAATCCTGGCATAATTATATTCCAATTGAATTAAGAATATTTTTCGTCCCTTACCTTCTTTTGTTTCTTTCAGCTACTAAGAAACTTTATATTTATGAATATTTTACACCATTGTCATTTTGTTGAGTTATTTTTTTGTCTCTAGTCCTACAATCATGTAAGTTTATATAGTCAGATTAAGTAGTGCGTTGACATTGTTCCTTGGTGGAGAACGATTAATTTAATCTTAAAACATAGGTTAACATGATGATACCAACCATATGTATATATGATTCCCACATAACATGTTTTGATATTTGTTTACTATAGAGTTCATTCCTTTTCACCCACCCTGCTCGAATTTGTTAATAAAAGAATATATGAGCTTACTTGTAGCTTTCATGAACCCCAGTTGTCACACACAATAACTTTGACCAATTTATGATGTCTGCAATTGGCATGATCTCCACCATTGAGGATTTAGGGTCTAATCAAACGACCCAAATTTCAGCTAGGAAGTTAAGGACTAACTGCCCCTCCTTCTGCTGCGCCCTTGGCCCATTTGTGTTTTTGCTTACCATGGATTAGATTTTCAATTCTTAACTGAACCTAAGAGAAATTGTTAAAATATTTACCAAATAAACGAGAAAATTACCGATTAACTGTTTTTTTGAGATAGCAAAAAAATCGCCCAATTTTGAAAAGTGGTTATTCATAATACATTATTTTCTTTTAGCATAGTTTGGGCACTTTAAATTTTCTTATGTATTAAGTATGATTTTTTTTTTAAATATCAGTAATTTTCATACTGATTTTGAAAAGGGTTAATGCAGATCAACCCCATTTTTTTAGATGGCTTATTTTTGACAATTTAAGTTTTCTAATGTCTTCTTCTTCCCTGAGATATTTATTTTTAAATGTATTTATGTATTCATGTTTTTTTATTTTTCTTTTCAATTTTTTTGTAATGAAATCTTCATTTTTTTCACATAGTTAAAAAAAAAAAATTTAAAAGTCAATATTTTAAAGTTATTATTTTCTATATGTTTATGTAATGTTAACTAATATTTCAATGCACATTAAATAATTGTCACTAAAAAAACAATAATTTTAAACATTTGACAAAAGAATACACATTTTGAGACTTTTTGTTAGAAATAACATGTCAAATAAATAATTTTTATGGAAAAATCTTAACAAGAAAACTTTTTAAAAAATGGCATTTTTATGAATTTTATGTTAAAAATTAATAATAATCACAGTTTTTTTTACAAAAAAATAATGATTCACATAAAAATTAAAGTTAAAAGAAAATAACCCCCGATCGGGGTGATTTTGGCGGTGCACAGAGTAATTAATACAAGGCAGACGTGAAGGAGGTACAGGACTAAGGAGGGCCAGGTCATAATAGGCAAGGGTAGCAGGACAACCAGGAAGAATCACACCTCAAGGTGGATCGATGACGGATTGGTGATGAAGGGAGGCGGAGATGACAGAGTGTCAGATAACGTAGGCGAGCATGATGGTATGAAGGAGGTGTGAAGGGACGTAGACGGTGAACGAGTTAACAGGTGGCAAGGCGAGGAAGAAAAGACAACAAGAGGAAATCGGAAGGGGCGAAATAATAAAGAAGGAGAGCAACACGAAGGAAGGCAAAGGCGAAGACAAGAGCGTGAGATTTGGAAAAGAGGAAGGGTGGTGAGGGATCGAGCCAGGCGTAAGGGAAGACAGCGAAACCAGAAAATCAAGGAAGCCAAAGCAGAAACTAAGGGAAGAATGGCGACCAGAAGGAGAGCGAGGAATGAGGAGACTGAAGCCACCTGGGAATGACGCAATTGGGATAAAAAAGGAAAAGGAATGGCGAGCGAAGAGGTGGCTGAAGAAACAGTACTGGTTCTGGATGATTCGGAGGATGATATAGAGATGTATGACTCAGATGAGGAAAAAGGAGAGCAGGCTCACGAAAAAAGAAGAAAGATTGCAGAGCATGGGACAGAGGATAACCAAGAGACCCGGGAGGATGAGGAATGGCAGGGACGCGAGCGAAGGGGAGTCTGAGACATTGGCAGTGCCTCGGGCACAAGAAATCGAGGAGAGAGAGGAAACTACAGGAGTAGAAGAGGCAGGGAAGGCGTCAGGGACAGCGTGGAAGGGGCAGGGGAAGTGCAAGAGACTACAGAGAAGAGCAGGCAACAACACCTGTTAGAAAAACCAGAAGAGCTGTGGGGAAGAATATTCAGTATGCAGAAAGAGCTTACTATGAGAACACCAACAAAGACATTCGAAGGATAATACAGCAAATGGAAGAGGAGGCAACTCAGGGACAATCTGATCCTGAAAAGGAAGATTGGGTTTACCTTCTCCAAGATCCAGGAAACACGAGAGGCTGCATGACTCTATATAAACAGGCGATGCATGTTTATTGGATCATGAAGAGACTGCTCGCTAAGGCAATGGAGCAAGTAGCTATGGAAATGGCTGAACTTTCTCAAGGAATACCAAATCTAAAGAAAGAATTGAGGAATATCCAGATTTCTCTGTTAATGCAGGACAAGAAGATGGATGAAATACAGCAGTAGATAAAGGAATGCCACCCAGAAATCAAGAAAGAAATGGAGCAGCAGACAGGAAGGGAAGCTCAGTAAAGGAAGATATGTATTAATTTTGTTTCCATGAAGATAGTAGATAATAGATTCGTCACTAAAGCTTTTTTTTTTAAGTTTAGAATGCAGATAAGGAAAATTAGTAGTCTTTATGATTGTTTAGTTTATTTAGCATGGACAAGAAGAATTAAGACTTTCTATTTTTGGATGGCTGTAAAGAACCTAAGGTGGCCAATAAATCTGGTTTCCCCTCAGGGTGGGTTGAGGCCACTACGAATATGTAATGGTTTTGATCCACAGTAATAGAAAAAGAAAGGACCCTCTGCAGTTTACAAAAAAAAAAGTTAAAAGAAAATAATACAAATATTAAACATATAACAACAATAATCAAATATTCATTCTTCTCATAAAATCTCAAAGTCAAAATATTATAAGTAAAACTAATGAAGAGCTCTCAAAATTGAACTTGATTTGCAAGCATAACTTAAAGTTCATCAATAATATCATATAAACCATGTTCATCATCTTCTAAAGTTTCATTATTGTCTTCTTCCACAATATTTTATGCTCAAGTTTGGTCATTTTCCTCTTCTAATGGATCTTCCATGTCTATGAATCTCCCAAAGTGTCATTTTCCAATCATTCCATATAACGGTGGTTGAGGTTCCTTTGCATTTTTTACCAAATGTGATTTATTAAAATCTCTTCTCCTCAAACCAACTCATTGCATTGCATCTAGAATAAATTGAAGAACATTAATTCTTTGTTGAATAAAATTGCATTGCAGTGTGTCTTTTTCAATGGCAATTCAATTTTTTCATTTTTGTAGACAACATGCTAGTGTTGTACTTAATCATCAAGCACAAAAATAAATAATTAAGTAAATTATTATATACACATAAAAACTATAAAATAAAATATTAAAATTTAATTTTATGTAATAAAACTTACTTGAACCTGAGAATTAATCCAAAATTCAATCTCCTTCATTTGAACATAAATCTATAAGATAGTTAATCAATGCTTGTGGTTTTTTATAAATGTTAGCTATCTCTCCTTTTGCATCATTTATCCGCATATTTTAGATTTCTTATGACAGTATCATGAACCAGTACTTGGCTATGACTCTTTCCATCTACTCAATTCAGAAGAATAAGCTTATAGATATCATATTTTTTCCAACATTCAACATGGATGAACTCGCAATCACTTATAATTGGTTGATCTCCGGAAGAAATAAGATTTTACTTTTACGTGTAACAAGACATAGTAAAAGGTCAATTAACTTGTACATAAATAAATAACTAAAATTAACATTAATCAAATATACAATTTGAATGTCTTACCATGTAAGTTGCATCCTTGAGTTTGCTTTTCCCTTGAAGCTTGTTAATAACATTGCAAATTGTGTACCTAAATGAAATTTCACAAATCTCCAAAGTGGTGATGTTGTGACTTCTTGAAAGCTAGTAACCACTTTATTAAAAGCTTGATAAGTATAAGGCTCACTATCATATCAAATGCCTGGGAAATTGAAACCATGAGGACTGTTTGCAATAACTAAGGCATATTCCCTTTTAGGTATGAGTTTTGCAATGTCTTCACAGTCACCTTGTATTATTTATATTGGATAGTGTCGAGCCCATTCTAAATGAAATGAGTAAGAGTAGGATCAAGTTCAACATTCCTAAGACGTTGCTTCCTCATCCTTTCCAACTAGATTTTTTCAATAAATATTTTGAAAATATTCGGTACTCCATCTATGTCCTTCTTTGACCTCTTTAATGAAATAAGAAAATATATGTACAAGTAATAAAATAAAAATAGTTTACATATGAATAAAATGAATGTAAAAATCAACATTCACTTTTGAATGCAAAATAAAAATCTTTAAGTATTGTTGTAGAAATTGATTCTAGGTAGTTGTGTACAACATCATCCCAACTCTCTTCATTCAACATTTTAACCATGTGTTCTTGTATTTTCATATAAATCTTATGACTAAATAAATAAAATAAAAAATTTTAATACAGTGATATGTATAACAAATACTACCAACAACAATATGTTATATTTAAAATAAAATTATAATCCAAGAAAAAGTAAAAAAAATTCAATAAACTTACTTTTGAAATTATAAGCACATTTCATCCAATGACAATTCACTTGACTTCACATGACATAGTATTGATTTGACTATTTTATCATCCTTCACTCCTTGAAATGTTCTCCAATGTGTGATAGTCATATCATCTGAAATTTGCTTTATTTTAGGACCTATCTAATTGTTAGTACATATTATGGGTTTAGACTTTTTAACCTTTTGATTTTTTATGGCAATATTTCCCCACATGTCGAAAATATCATCAATCAATTCCCATATCTCTCCAGTTCTAAATACCAACTGGAAAATGTTATCCATGCCTATGAATAAATGTGAATTTACTTTGCCACTTTTTAAATTGATTTTATCATCAATTTGATAACATGTTTCCATACAACATTCCTTCTGAAATCTTAGACTTAATTTTGTCTTATCCCCACAATATTTTTCTACAAATTCATTCTAAATAAATATGATCCTTTGGATGAAAGTCATAAATATTTTATACTCATTATTTGCATTATTATTCCATGTCAATAACTATGTTTTTGTTTCTATTAAACCAGCATAAATGATGCATTTCATTATTTCGAAAAAAGAGTTGTTGGGATATTCCTCGATCAATTATCTTTTGGCCTCTGTTGAATGGTTCCCTCCAATTACATAATATTTGTATTCAAAACATCGTTTCCTCTCAAATGCCTCTTTGTTGATAACTTGATTTGGATCAACAAGAACCACTAATCCTCCACATGTGCATCTAGATTGTACCTTAACAATATTTTAAAATTATGGACATGTAGGTGATGTGCCTTTCTAATTTGATATTGAGATTTCCCTTCATTTGGCCTATAGAATTGGATGACATTAAGTTGAAATGTTTTGCAACCATTACTTAATTAATTCTTCATGAAGTGATCTCGAATGGAATTTTGTTTTGTTTTAATGATGCCATCCTCTAAATCATCACCTGGTTTTATGATTTCTCTGTTGTCTTTATAGCTTTCACATGGATCTTCATTGTTGCCCATGATTTTTACAGATTGTCTAACTTTTGATTTCTTATTACTGGTTAAAATATCTTCTCTAGATAAACAATCTCCTCCTCATCAACTAGAAGAGATACATTCGTGGTTATTTTTCTTTTTGGTTTTTTATTTCTTTTCTCCTTTTGAACAACAGTTTTAATCTCCTCCTCACTAATGGTAACATATTTTTTAGCTTCATCTTCAGTTTCCACATCTTCAAAAGCAACATGTATAGATTTATTAGATTGACCCACCTTAGGGATTCTTTGTTAATCCTCTGTATGTACTATTGCAGTATCATGATTTATTTCTCTTTTCTTCCTTCTCCTTTCTTCTTTTATCTCTGTGTGGAAATCGTTGATCACTTTCATAATATTTTGGCTCTAGATACTAAATACCCTCCAACATGATTGAAAGACTCACAGCAAAATCCTATGAAACCAAATACAATATGTTAACGATCAATAATTTATAAAAAAATAATGATCCTTAGAATAATGCATAACACATAAATATAAATAAGCATACTTACAATGTTATTTGAAATGTTGGTTGCGATGTCTTCACACAACTGTGTAGATTCTTTATATGTGTCATACTTGACCTTTAAGAGATGATATCTAACATTTTCATGTATATTGGGAAATTTTGCAAGAACATAAACAATGTTTGCATTTGGCACCAAACATATGTCTCGTACTCTGCCCATCACCTGATATAGTTCACCAAAGTTAATCATACCACAATATAAATATGTGTGTGTGTGTGTGTGTGTGTGTGTGTGTGTGTGTTATCATTGCTTTCAATATCTTTAACATGCCATGTAAAATTTGTTTTATTTATTTCTATTGAATTCTTCCATTCAGAAAATAATCTTGAATGTACTTGACAGGCCAATTTCTTGACTTTTATGATGTTTCTCAATTTGGGTATTTTCAGCAGTATTCATAGAGCTTCCAACTACAACTTTAGATGATGTAATTGTTGTCCTTGTTCTGAAAACATTCATATAGGCCTTCTTTG